>VYXF01000459.1:39069-64216 GCA_013397295.1 Polioptila caerulea
GAGGAGAGGAGAGGAGAGGAGAGGAGAGGATATAGTATAACATAGTTTGCAGGTCTTTAACTTGCTTGATTTTTCTTTGTGTTGCCATCTCTTTTCTCAAGCATCACTATTCTTTTCAGAGGAGCACAACTCCATGTGTTGAGAATCATGTTTGTTCACATCAGTTCCATTATGCACTGTTTGCAATTACTCAGCTTATTTTTTCTGTAAAGATGTTTTTGAATCACTTTGAAGCTACAGAATGCCTTCTAACTGAAGGCACTCTTTAGCGTAAATTTCCGTGAAACTTTAGAACAAACACAGCTAAGACAGCAACCAATCTTCAGACCACTAACTTCTTGATGTCTGTGACTCTTGAACTGAAAAAGAAAAAGATTATTCAGTCTAGAAGAACAAAAATTTATCCCATTGAAATTTGGTAAATATGTATGTTTAAGTATCCTCATGTAAATAAACTTTACTTGTTGGAATCTGTGAGAAGCTGTTTTGGAGAGCTGTTGATATATTTGTTATTTTCTGTCACCCTTTCTGGATTTGATTTCCAAACAATTTCCTGTTAAACTCTCAGAATTCATCATGTGCTCTTTGCTGTCTGAGCAGAGCTGAGCCCACCTGAGCATGAGCCCTGAGCCCGCCATGCTTGGCATGCAGCTCTGGACTCCATACTGCTAATGTCTTCTTAATGTGCTTCTACTTGGGCACACTTTGGAGCACTGCTGGTTCTGCACATTTTCTATCTTGAAAAGAGAATAATTGTGTCATTGATTTAACTAAAATAGAAATAATAATTTTTTATTTTATGTTCTCAGACATAATTCCTTAGCAAAATAATGCTCAAAGTAGTTAGGAAATAATTTGAGAATTTTTTTTAAAATCATGTCTCATTAAATATCTCCTGAATCTTTTTGTTAAACAGTGATGTTTCTGTAGTATTTTTATATTTGTATGTACACAAACAAACATACACACTTCTTTTAAACAGAAATAAATTTTAGGATGTTCCTGCAAGACATAGACTGCTTTAGTATGTTTATTTCTCGCTAGTTCTCCTACATCATATTTAACCCAGAAAGGACACATTTTACTTTAAAAAACATATCCAGGAAATTTACCTCTATATATATCTTCCTTTTAGCTATTTTCTAAACAACATGCCAGAAAATACTTTCAAAAAGTATTTTAGGCATTGCATACACAAAGCTGTCAGCTAACTCTCTTTGGAGAGCAGCATCCACATATTTTCACTGTCTGAGAATGTCAGCTGTTGTATTTAAAGAGTGGTGGAATTCATTCTCTGATTCCTTTCAAGGAGATGAAAAAGAGATGGTAGTAGGTAGTAATAACAAGAAAAATACTTAGGGAGCAAAAAAGATTAGATTAGATTTAGATTTAGATTTAGATTTAGATTTAGATTTAGATTTAGATTTAGATTTAGATTTAGATTTAGATTTAGATTTAGATTAGATTCCGTATAGAGTGAAGTCCTATGAGGAAAAGCTGAAGGAGTTGGGATTATTCATCCTGGTGAAAAGGAGGCTTAAGGGAGACCTTTTTGCTCTCTGCAACTGCCTGAAAGGAGGGTGAGCCAGGTGGGGGTCAGTGTCTTCCCTCAGGTACCTGGTGACAGGACAAGAGGAAATGCCCTCAAGCTACAACACGGCAGGGTCAGGTTGGACGTCGGAAAGAATTTCTTCACTGAAGGAGTGGACACAGTGAAACAGGCTGGCCAAGGAGTCACCCTCCCTGGAAGTGTTCAAGAAACAACTGGACATGGCACTTAGTGGTTTTGTTAACACGGCAGTGGTACTATCAAA
This sequence comes from Polioptila caerulea, assembly GCA_013397295.1. Taxonomy (NCBI): domain Eukaryota; kingdom Metazoa; phylum Chordata; class Aves; order Passeriformes; family Certhiidae; genus Polioptila; species Polioptila caerulea. The sequence goes on from VYXF01000459.1 coordinate 40,884, forward strand.
GGTTGGGCTCGATTATCATGGAGATTTTTCCAACCATAATGATTCTATGATAAAGCACTGGAGAAAGTGAGAAGCACCCAGATAGGTAGGAATAATATAGGAAAGGAGGGAGGGGGACAGAAAGGGAAAGGAATACTGTAAAGAGAGACAAGAAATTCACAAAAACATAAATTAAATTGAGACTATATTGAACAGCGCTGAAAATTTTACTACAAAGATAGTTATTAAGAAATAAATCTTTATAAATTAGTCCTACAGAAAATGTGATTACTGAACAGGAATAGGGTAATAAAAAAGGATTTGCAGGAGCTTTAGTAAAGGGTAGTGGTTTTGGTTGGTGTTTTTGAAACTGCAGTGAGCAATTGGAAACTATTAGTCCATGCTTCTCTGACTTCATGTAGCACACATGCAAAGTGTGAATGCTTTCCCATATTAGATGAGAAAGGAGAGGCACCCCAGTCCGAGCCTGATCTGACATCCCTTTAGGATAGCACATATCACCTTCATTTCCTCTTTGAAAAGGTGACAGTTATGCATTTCTGCCTTAGGAGCACGGTGGTCCAATTCTTTCTCTGCCTGTGAACAGACCTGCCAGGCATCTGGTCACAAAGGAAAGAATTCACTGTCCTTTTTTAAGCCAGTCAGGAGCTGTTAACTCCAAATTGGCTGATTGTCTTATCTGTGGCTTCAGGATGAACCTAAGTGTCAGAATCTTAAGCTCTTGAAAGAACTATCGATTGAATCTTTACAGTCAAATGTCTTTAAATCACTCAAAATGCAAGAGGGGTTTAGAGACTTCTCAGGTAAAATCTAGAGTTCTGCACTGCTGTGAAAGCTCCTCTGAGTGCAACCTGAATTTCTGTTTAAAAAAGCTCAAAACCAGAATGCCCCAAAAATAATGTTTACTGGGCATTTTCATCTCCTATATTGTTTTGGTATTAAACAGTGTTAGGCACACCATGTAGATCGTTAAGAATCTATCCACTGAGTTCTGACATTGTTCATTAAACACATCATTTGTGTAATAGCACTTCATTAATTATAGAGCTCCTGAATAATGAAAATAATGCATTAAGTGGATAATAGCAAAAGTAGTCAAATAGTATTAAGCAATTTCCTGTAATAATTGGGCATAACAATGTTTTCTGTAATGAAACACTATAGGCAAGTATTAACAGTTTACATGTGTGAAATTATTAGCTCTTTCAAATTAACTCTCTCTTGGGCCTTTACAAAGTCTGTTGTGCAAGGAAAGACCAAAGACAAGAGCACTCTCACTATATGCAGAATATTGATCTAGACTGTGATTAAAATTCTATTAATACAAAGTAACTCTGCTTAATACACATAGACATATATATTTTGATAAATGATTCTAAGGTATACTAAAAGTCTACTGAAAACTACTTTGAAATTTTAATGTAGGAAAAGAAATAACTTTTCCTACGTTTAGAAATATCAGTTTAATTTTTATTATCTACAGTAATTAAATTCAAACATTTTAAGTAACTCACAGCAGGGGTTTGAGAAACTTGTTTCTTTAACAAGAATCACAACTAAGTGAATTTGTTTTGGACTTGTAGTTAGAGCAGTAACCTCATTTCCTTTTTAATACGGAAAAAAATGTTGGGTTTGGTTTTTTTCTCTGACAACATATGACAAACATTTGTATCAAGACAAATCCATTACACTCTTTGTAATACTAATTAAAAAGAAAAGTATTATTTATTCAAATAGTCAGTTATATTAGTGGCCAGAAAAAAATTAATCTTGTGTTATGTATACCTTTAAAATTTGTGAAGCATTTCTTTTTAGGAGAAACTTGCACCCTGGGAAAGTCTCAGGGGAAAGTAAATTACCACATCTCCCATTGATTATGCTCAAATGGTGCACTATTTGGACAGATTCACATGCAAGACTAAATAGTTGGATTGAGGTGGTACAATCCATCAGAGTACACAGGTTTATAAGGTTTCACATACTTCTCTCTGTTCTTCCCAAAGTATACTACCATTTATGATACAATTCTTTCTACATGATCCCAACATATTCAATAACACTCTTTTGAGATGATGTTGACTAACTGCAGCTGAGAATTTTCCAGCTGTAAGAGCTGAGGTGAAGTGCTTTATGAAGTACTTTGCAATTTATGGCTATATAGGTCAACATAAGCAGCCTTTCATGTTAACCAAACGCTCAGTCTTACAGGGTTTTTTCCCAAAGACTTACACAATATAGCTAATGACACTGAACTCAGTATATCTATCTCAAAAAGAATAAGGTGATAATCCCACTTATTGAACCCTGAAGACAATTTCCAATTATAGCTCTCTAAGCCACGAATTCTATATCCTCTTTCTGCAACCCTGAACATACTAGATAAATGTTATGGTCCACTCTAAGAAATGTTTAGCCCTGTTTCTCCCATATTTTATTGTATTCTGTTAAAACATAATCTATATCATTGAAGTATGAGTGTTACTTGATTTGGATATGCATAGGATAAAACTGTTCATTTAATAGTTCTCATAATTAGGCCTTTGCTTTCAGATATGGTACAAGCCAAATTTCAAATCTGAAATTTTCAGAGAAGGACCTAGTTTAGGGGTTTTTTTCTCTTTTTGCAGTCAAAGGTTGGAAATGGAAAATATTAATAGACAGAAGTGATGCAAGTGGTCTGTGAGGTACAGGAGACCTTCAGAACCAGCAAATGCAGGAGGAAACATCAGATCTGATCAGGTGGGAAATTTAAAACTCAAACATGTTACTGAATGGGGAACAGAGATCAAGCAGATAAAAAACTGAAACTGGGAATCACTATGGGAAGAATTTTTGGGAGATGTTTCTTGTTAGAACCTGGAAAACAGTGGAAAAATAGTTGTAGGCAAGTGAAAATACTGCAACAGTAAATTTTGCCTGGGAGTGGGGCAAAACTGTGTGAACAGACGGCTCTGTCTAAGAAAAGAGGGCTCCCAAGGGGATGAAAAAGCACTTTGTAATAAAACAAAATGTGCCTAGAAGGTTGTTGCTTTATTCCTTTCTGGAGCAGAAGGGAAGGGACATAAGAATAATTGACCACAGGATAGTCAGTTACACCATGCCAGGTGACCCAGAATAGCTTTATACATGAATGCTTTTAGTCTTCAGGTAATAGCAGGCAGTGAGTCTGTGACTTCAACCTCTCAGGCAGCAGACGGTGTCTGAAACGCCTTCTTGGCAGAATTTAGGAGGAATATAGGACAACCCTGCCTACCTTGCTTAGATGCCTGAGATGACCACAGCCACAAAAAGGCTTTAAGATGTTCTGCAAAGGATTCAAGTCTGCAAGGACAGGATTCAAAAGGCCAAATTAGAGCCCTTTGAGATCCACATGTGACATGTCCCTGTGACTAGTTATGCTGATATGTGGGCATATATTCCTTTGAATTCCCTCCTTCTTGATATATGAGTCCTGCATTAAGAATTTTTTAGACTATTGCCAGGCATCCCCATACGTATTCTGTTAAAACATAATCTATATGGGAATTTGAGACACTGAAGCCCTTGCTTCCCATCTCTAGGTGTAGGGTGGGCAAGTTCTAGAGATGTACAGGCTAAACACCTGATTAAAAGAATAAACTACATGAGTAAACTCAAAAGAGGTTTAACAGAGAAGTCTTGCTGAACTTCCAGGACAGCTACCTTCAATTTCAGACATGCCCATCCATGTCTTTGTACTACCTAGCTGTTCAGCATGAACCCCCAACCCACTCAGTGTCCTGACACATATAAGCTCCAGTCAAAAACACTGTCTTCCTCTGACTGTAAATTGACCTGGGAGTATAATTCAACAGTATGAACTTCACTGTGGCCATGGTAGATAACTCTTGGATGTTACAGTGCTTAGTATTGTGTATCCTGACTGTTTTTGCCTCTGTGTGTCATCTTGTACAAGGTATTAAGAAGAGGCACCAATTCATTTTTATGTGTAATTTAGATACTTCAGTAAGGAGCACCACAGAAATACTAATGAGGAAATTAATTATTCTACATGGATAGCAAAATTAGATGAGTTGAGCAAAGATGACATGTTCTTACTCACTTACCAGCAGTGAGAATACCAAATATTGATTAGCTGCTCATTAAATCTGCACCATTCTTTCTGACAGATACCTCTCTGAACCAAATCAGTCCTGTTCCTGACATTATTCATCCCATCATGCTGTTGGCACTTAATTGAGGTGCCTCTACTTTCCACTTTTTCTGAGGTCAGTGGGATGAAACAGACCACCCCAGAGACCATTCAGCTCCTGCAGTGGCAGCATCACAGGTAAAAGTTACTTGCCTCCTGACAGGCTATCAGCTGAATATTGAATAACTACTCTTGAGTTTTAGGTGTTTCAGTAAGTGTCTAATTTAGACAGACACGATCAGGGCATATGTCACCATGCAATTAAGAACTATAAGACAAAAGTACATTGAAAGACAATTTAGATACATTGAAGATCTCAATTCAGGCATTTCTTAATGTTATGTTCTTCACTGTGTCTCCCAGAAAATGTTACTGTAATACTGCAGATTTTTGAAAATATTTTAAGGCTAATGTCAACTTTTCTGACTGTTTTGTTTTGCTGCTGCCTTAGTAGGACAATCAGCAAAAAATCAAGATGAGTTTGACCAGCAAGTTAAGGGAGGTGATTTTCCTCCTCTACTCTGTTCACATGAGACCCCACTGGAATGCTGCATTCAGCTCTGGGGCTCCAAACACAAGAAGGACCTGCTGAAAAGAGTTGGACAAGGTCCACAAGATAAGAGAGGTGTGGACCATCCCTCCTATGAAGACAGGCCGAGAGAGTTGGGTTGTTCAGATTGAAGACAAGAAAGTTTCAGAGAGACCTTCCTGCAGCCTTCCAATATCTGAAGGGATCTTACAGAAAGCTGGAGAGGGACTTTGGACAAGTACATGTAGTGATGGGACAAGAGATAATGGCCTTAATCTGAAGGAAGTCAGGTTTAGATTAAGTATTAGGAAAAAATTGTTTACTGTGAATGATGAGGCACTGAAACACATCACCCAGTGAAATTGTGGATACCCCATCCCTAGAGAAGTTCAAGGACAGTTGGATGGATTTTTGAGTGATGTGGCCTAGTGGAAAATATATCTGCTCATGACAGGAGGGCTGCAACTATGTGACCTTTCAGGCCCCTTCCTCAGTTCTATGTCCGACATACTCCCTTTCCCTCATATAACTAGTCTCTCTTCATTTTGTTAGTATAAATGTTTTGTTTTAAGACTCATATAGAATTATTTTTTGCCACACCAGGTATCAGAAACCAAAAATGGTTTGATTTTCATTCTGATTTGAACTCCTTTGGATTCCTTTTTTCCTGCATCTTTTCAGAGCCCTGCCTATTTGAGTCAGTGTATTGAACAGATCTTAAAACAGTTCCTAATAATGGATAATTGTACAATGTAAGAGGGGACGTTCACGTCCAATCCCTCCCGACTTTTTAGTTTGTCGTTAGCTTGAAAACAGCATTTAGTTGATAGATCAATAGAAAGAAAATTAAACTTTTGACATTTCTTGTGGGTTATTAATACATGTTGAAGCAGGGAACATAATAGACTCTATTAAATTTACCACAGAATGTGTTATTGGGCTGCTTCTGTTTGGACCATCCCTCATTCTTGCAAGTGATCATGACGATTATTGCCTCGGCTTTCTGCCTCCCTTATCAGGAAAGAAAAGTTGGACCCTTCTGGAGAGCAGCTCAGACCATCCAAGATCTGGACCACTCTTTGGAGACGTTCCTCTTCCTTTCTCTTCAGTAACTGTTACAAAAGCTGTGTGTAGACCATGTCCTAAATAGGGAACCACAGCCACCTCCGTAAAGTTCAAATGAATGCACCAAAAGCAAGAGTCTACTGTCATTGCATTGGAATCCCTTACTCTTTCTTGTTCTCAAATCAAAATTGTCAGAAAACATAGTAGTGGGGCTTTTACCTCATTGCTTGACAGATCACAAAGAAAATGCCTGGAATTATATAGGAAAGGCACTGATGTTGTTGCATAAGATTTAATTCTATGGATCCTTCTAACCACTTACCTAAGCAAATTAGATATGACACAGGAAAGAAAACCATTCACTCCAGTATTCATATAAGGTGCAGTTAAATACAGGCTTCGAGAATAGGACACAAGTAACTAATTTGTCTAAACCAAAATGAAATCCTAATAGCAGATTCTGAGCAATAATCACAATGAAACTCAGCACTCAAAAGTTTAGGGCTTATAGACAAATCAAGGAGATTAGACTTCAATATCTGTAAGAATCTCTCCTGTTTAAGGCAAATAAAGGGTTCAGATTGCTGAGGAATTAGGAAACTGAACTCCTGGTATGACAACTGTTATTGTTAATTAAATAGAAAACTTGGCATATTTATCTATTTTTCATGAACTTTTTGAAATTCTGATTCTCTCATTATTAAATATGTTTGATTGTTAATCCTTGAATTTCTTTCAAAATATATGAGTCATAATTTTCTAAGGAGGCAAGAGTGCAGGCTAGCAAAAATAAGCTGTTCTACTGCAGATAAGTGTAGTTTGCTGGCTCAACATCCTAGTTAAAATGCAAAATGATACTGTTCTTTTTCATCCTTCTCTCATTGCTCAGTTTGTCATCTTGCTTTGTAAATTAGAGTTATAGAAAACTAATCATTAGCAAATCTTTCTTGGCAATGACAAACGGAAAAAAAATCTCACTTTTTTCATGTTTGTGCATCATAATCTATGTATGAAGCACGTAGAGATCATTATACTGGAAGCAACTGATAACACCTAAGAAATTATTGAATTCTCTGTGATTTTGCTTCATGAACTTAAATCCAGAATTTCATAATTGACTTTTATTTTATTTTCTTTAAATTGGTGTCATCAATCTGTAGCTTCTTTTGCTCTGCCCATCTTCTGCAAGGCGTGGCTATTTCACAAAGCATTTTTTAGCAATTTCACTAAATCATGCTTTTTTCCCCTTGTGCTCACTGTAAACAGTTCAATTGAGTGCTAATCACAGTAAAGAAATTAATCTGATCCAGAAAGGAAAACTGTGAAGCTCCCTAATGTGCTAGATAGAGATGGCAAAAGGAGAAAGTGAAGCACCCAGCTACTGATCTTTTTATCTTAAATTTGCTTTTTGTTGGGGGTTGGATTGTTTTTTCATAGAATTTTTTCCCAAAAAGTTGCTAGGAAGCTGATTGGTGGATGCTTGTGGGCACTTAGGAGTACTTGGAAGAGAAAAAGAAAGTAACTGTCAGGGAGAGGGTGGCATTGCCTACACCTCTCTATTGGGGAGTTTTTTTGGATGTTCAGACGGTGCAGTGAGGGTTCAGTCTTTGACTGCTGGGAGATCATATCGGACCTCACCTGGAGCTGAGCTCGGAGTGACTTTTCGTGGGTGCCCCCTGAATTCAGGCCCTGGTCTCCCCCTGCCCTGCCGGGAGCTGCTGCCCCGTGGCCCTGCACCCTCAGCTGCTGCGGTTCTTGCTCTGGGTTTCTCCACACCGTTTCTCCTGCCTGCTGGGACGTTCTCTACAGCTCCAGCTACAGCTGCAGAGCTTCGGATCCATCTCGTCCTTCGGGACTCCTGCTCGCTGCGGAAAGGTGCCAGCATTGGGGAAAACTGTGACTGTTTCCTAGCTCTGTTGTTAATGCTATATTGTTGTTATTTTGTTTATCTAGTAAAGAAATGTTATTCCTATCCCAATATCTTTGCCTGAAAACCCCTTTAATTTCAAAATTATAGCAATTCAGAGAGAGGAATTTTGCATTCTCCATTGCAAGAGAGGCTCCTGCTTTTCCTAGCAGACACACCTGTCTTCAAACTAAGACACTGTTAAAAGCTATTAATTTTTTTTTGTTAAAAATCTCTCTTTAAACCATTTTCAGTAGCATTCACAAAGGCTTCAGTGTCTGAGTTTCCCATACTTCCGGTATGTTCCACTAGAAAGGATTCTGTATGCTTATCCTACCAAATAAAATTTTACAGAGAGTCCTTCTTAAAAGGAGAACTGTAAAGCAAGTATTTTTTCTATAAAATTTTCATTTGAACCATCCACTAATTTTTTCAATGTGTTAAAGCCAGGAGCACTTTGTAAAACAACAGTGGAAAGTAACCATGGCTGGGTTTAGTTATTAATTACCATTTAGCAACAAAAAGGCTCCCCGGTTCATTTTCTACTTGTTTCTGAATGTTTTTAAATTCACTGTTGTCTCATTTTGTATAGCTGGATACAATAAGTGTGCATGCAATATTTAATATATATTGCATGTCATATAAAAGCAATAATATAGGATGATAAGTCAAGAAATAGTCAAGTGCATAATGAATTTATCCTCAAATGTATATTCACAGGCTTTTTCATGTGTTGTTTAATATCATTCATACTGTTCTTGTTGACTTCTGTGTGCCAGATAAGCAGAATTGACACAAGTCATGTGAAAGAGGAACAGTGTGACCAAGTCTCCTGCAGGGTCTGTGTTTACCAGAGTTTCTTCACAATGTGCTTCTGAAATATGCATTCATTAAAAATAGTCATGGTGGAAAGTGCTGAGCTCCTCTCCTTGTCAATGAGTGGAAGTTAACTCCATTCCAGCAACTGTAACAATCTTACAAGATCCTTATGCTAAACTCAAATTATTAAATCATCAAAGTTACCCTTTTCTTCTTTGTTTTGTTTGCATCATCAACAGCAACTTTCCCTTAGCAATTTTTATTTGCCACAGAGGCACTTTGAGCTGTACCTGCTGACATCAAAGTACCTCAGCGAATCACCTCTGGTTCCCTCCAGTGATCAAAACTGTATCCTGTCAAAGCCCTTCCAGTCCCTGAGCAGAAGAAAGTTATGAACCTCCCAAGAGCTCAGAAGAGAAATCATGCCAACAGCTCATGCTTTTTCATCATGAACGGTGTGGTCTTCAAGTGGCTCTGCTGAGCACTGCAGTGATAGACAGATGTATAAAGAGACATCAGCACAACCATAAAATACCCACAATAGGGGGACAAATCTTCCAGAGGTTATTAATGCATCAGCTACAGCTGGGGCTTAGATGACCCATTTGGATTAGATACCCAAGGTTTAAACTGCTGACATTTGAAAACACAACTCTAGGCAATGACCTGCTTCCAGGAAGCTTCTTGTCTTCAGACTTTGTAACGATACCTAATAATTTAGTTGTCCTCTTCTTTGGATATATTCAACTATTGATCAGATATATATTTTTAGAATACATGTATTATTGGTTATTTATATGTTTTATTATCTGTATATATATATGTCTATTCATGTATATGTAGCAAATCAGTTCTCATTCTGTTCACCTTTAGCTATTGAACAAGAAAAATAGACTATTAACTATGTTGATGTTTGTGAAACTGGTTCTCTGAACATAAAAAGCATTCTATGTACTAGCATTATGTATACACGCAAAAACACAGTTTTTACCCCACCATATCTTCCAAAATTCGAGAGAGGCATTTCCACTGCCTACTAACATGTATTTTCTTCACTTATTATAATAATTCTTGTTTCATTAGTTATTATACAACCCCATGTGCATATAAAACAATAATTGCATCTGCATGAAGAAAGATAATTTTTTAATCACTCACTTTGTAGACTGGAAGATAATAAACAGTTTTTATAGCTTTTAAAAAGGAGAAATGCTATGCTTTGTATCATTCTTAAACAATTTGTGTAACCCAGTTAAGGCATTCCCTCCTAACAATAGGCTGGATCTTGTTGCAGATGCTTATACTGCTGCAATTCATGTGCAGAGTTCTTGAGGCAGTAATTGTCTGCTGGAGGCAACTGTCCCTTTGTTAATGTGATGGGGCTAATGAAGACAATGGTAACCTTTAAAAATTTTCAGTTTTCCTGTGATATGTATAACCTCCTGACACATGTTTGAAAATCCCTTGAATATAGCAAAAGCTATCATTATCTGACAGGGGAATGTTTTATGGGTCACTACTGAAACTAACTGATGGAAAATTGTCAGTAGTTTCTTTAAAGTTCCTTTATGCAATTCTTCAGTATTGTGCTATAAACCACTTTTACCATGTGTGTCCTCAACTCATCTATGCTCCTAATATAACAATACCATTCACAGTGTATGACATCTCTCTAAATGATTTATTTTAACAACTTTAAGCACTCCATGTCAGTCATCTGTCCCAAATTAAAGTTAAAAGAAACATGGGCTAAATCTCAGGTTATGAGATTACATTATATCAAGAATGATAAAATATCCATACTGTTTTGCTCTGATTCTGCCCATCTTTCAGTCTTAGGAACATTGTCTTTTGAAGCTTGTCCCCTTGGCATTCATTCGCTGAATCACTGGCTGGATATGTCAGAAGATCTGGCTCACTGCTTCCTCTCCAGATACAGAACATATCACCTCTGGGATATGTACAGATTCTATTAGAGCAAAGCCTCAGGCCTGACAATATCTAGCTGCAATGATTGTCTCTAGTGAGTGAATAGTTACCCACACAGATTTAATTAACAGCAGCAGTAGAGTATTCACTGTTACAGAACTCTGTGGTAAATTACTAATCAGAACTCCAGGCACACTAGAGGGAATAGAAAGATGAGGAAATTATGAGATCAGTTTTAAACAATATGGAACAGGCATGAGAAGCACAAGCATTGTTTATATGCAATAAATGCAGTGATGGTCTGGGAGTAAAACACCTAGCAGACTATCACTTAGATCTTCTCCAGCAGTTTCACCAGTTAAATATCTGAGGGACAGAAGGGTATGCTGTATGTGTGAGGGGGAAGATGATGGACAGAAATCATTTTTACATTACTGGCTATTTTGACCACCTCAAATGATTCAAATAATTTTTATTTTGTTAATAATTTTGGTTTTTTTGGGTTTAACTAACAATGTGTAACCTTTGCTGAGTTAAAATGTTGGCAGCTGCAGGTAAAAAATATGTAAGCAGGGCAGAGAAGTAAGCAGCAGTGTTCTGGAGTAGAGATTAATTAAACTTAAATCACAGAAGTGGAATGGGCACTTCAGTTCTTTAAGAGATCTGCTGCTTTGGCACACCTGAAATGGGCCCACCTGCCTGGTGCAATCGAGGTCACCAAAACACTCAGAGAGTGCATTTTCACTTACAGGGTGCCATTGGGACTATGTGGTGCAGTTAAGCTCTGAGGATGGAATACCAGAGGCTGAGCTCCAGTGGGAGACAACATATTCAGGAGCTTGTAAAAGTTTCTGTGCGATTCCATCTGCTGTGAGCAAATGCAAGCCATATAAAACAAGTTTGCAGCTTCTCTGCCTCTAACACTTCCCCAAAATTATTGCAATGTTGTGAACAAAATCACTCTCACTGGAGCAAGCAGGCTGAAGTTTTGGATTTGTGAAGGCTTTTAAGTGATGTGAAGGAATGGTTACTTTCAGCACATTCTCAGAGCACAATTTTCTGATGTATCTTTTCCAAAACACAGGGAGAATCATTGGAACTTTGAATACCATGAAAGACATGAATGGAAAGTGCTTTCTTTCTCACTCTTTCTGTCCCAGATCATGCTTAAAAAATATTTTTTTCAGCTTTAAGTGCTTCAGGTCAGTTTTCTACAAGTGATTCTTTGAATGTATACAAAGAAGCATCTCACTAAGAATTTGGAAAATTTTTATGCTGGCAGATTTCCACATCTATGAAATATTGATTAGAGAGGAAAGAAATTCACGTGCCACATGTTGTATTCTGCAAACTAAATTGATCTTTTGCCACTTCAACTACATGTTATGTCTTCACAATGGGCAAATATTATTACCTATGTGTTCCTGCAGGAGCAACAATTTTTAAATTAATAAAGAAGTATAAAGTTTAAGCTTTTAATATTACATTCAGCATGGATGTATCATCAATATGGAAAGGACTCTCTTGTCTGTGAACACAATGACAGATTTACAAATTGCCATATTTTTGCTGTCTATTAAGTTAATCCAACGGCCAACAACTCACTACAAGTGTTAGCATTGCAAATGCCTGGTAGAATATACTGGTGTAGTCAACAGGGTGGGCTAACCTTTGCTTCTGTAATTCAAGTGGACAGAATTAGGAGATTGAATGGTCTCTTTTTCAGGTGAACAACTTATTTCAGATCAGTAACCAACTAATCCCCACTAATTTCATCACTTGTGATTATGGGACCTTACTTTAGGAACTACCAATTCTGTGTGTGTGTCTGCCTATCTGTCAGACTTTAGGGAAGAACACAAAATTGGCTCTACTCAAAACACAAAACCAAATTTATTCACAGTCAGAAACCTCAGTCAGCTCTTCAGCTGATGCCAGACATCAGAAATCCATTAAACCAATGGGATACTTATAAAAAGAGAATTTAGGAATATTATTTTTAAAAGTAGTTCAAAATTAGAAGAAGCTGAGGGGTACTAGGCTTCTAGAAATTGCAAATTACCAGCAGGTCCATGTCATGATTGAGTCTTAGTAACTTTGCATTTGCTTAAAATAATGGGGGGCATATTAAATAGAAGACCAAATAGCAGCTTTGGGCAAGATAAAGAAATTTCACTGAGGAAATAAAAAGCTTGCATAGACGGTTAAACAGCTAGACTTTTACATGCCTTACTTCATACACTATCTAAATAATGCTACAACAGCAAAGAGTGCAAATAGAATTGGAGCTTGCAGGTCACTGAACATTTCAAATTCTTCACATTGCCATTTCAGCACAAAGTGCTAAAATCCTTTATACTGAACCACAGCTAGAATTCCCAGTGCTTGTTGATACTGAAAATATTTATCTTAATCAGGATGGTTTAATAAACAACTGGCAACATATCAAAGTAAAACAAAATACTGGATGCTTGATTTAAGACATCTGAAAAGATAATTTTATAATGCAATTCCTGCATCATTTTCTTGGAACTTTTATTTATGAATGATCATTTTGGTTCTTCTGTATCTGCCTTAGAGAAAATAAAAATAAGTGAAATAAAGAGGATATGAGTAAATCCTGTAGAGATTTTTATAGAGTTCAGGGAAGTCACACAAATAAAACAAGAAACTATTGCAAGAGTACCACACACAGGCAGTTGAAAATAAAGCTGTGGAAACAGCAATATTCATTATGCACTTGGCTGATTTTGCAGCCATTCTGTTGTTTTGGAAATGGATCCAAAGTATTTGTTCCACTAGGGAGTTTTCCGTTGGTGAGTACATAAAATTAAAATGTTTCCAAAAGTATCTAGTATTTTTTTTTTCAGTCATACATGTTGGCTATATTTTTGAACAGTTGTGCTTTATCTCTAAACCAATTTTCACATTTTGCTGCCAACTATTGTTGCTCTTGTCTCCCACGGCTCTGTTGAACTCCCATCTTCCACCTAACCTTTCTTTTGCAGCTTGTCATTGATTTCTTACTTTATCTTTACAATAACCAACTCTTTTTGACTTTCAACCCACTTTGCTTTTTTTTGCCTTTTTTTTTTTCAACCAGGAGAGTAAAAAGTCAGCAGGTGGATTTCTCAGTAATTAGAATTTTATCTCTTCATCCAACCCAATCAGAAATACCACAAGATGTACCATAGTTATATACAGCAATAATATTTACTGATAAGAATAGTCTCACTGACTTTCTGTTGAAGCTGAAGGACCATTAACATAAATGAGGGTTGCAAGGTCACAGCCTGACTTGGGTGAGAATCTTCAGTGTTTACAGGACTGTCACATGCATCAAATAGTCCACTTTTGTGGAGAAAAATAATGTAAATCTGTTCTTTATTATTGCACATGAATAACATAGAATGTCCATGTCATATCTAATTTTCACTTTATTTTTGCAGATTCAAAACAGGAAATAAAGCTCACATCAAATAATTACTCTGATTTCTTTCTTTTCTTTTTTTCTTTTTTCCTATTTAATAATATTTCACATTTAGGTTACTCATGAAAACCTTTGGTTAAGTATTAATTAACCTCCATTTTTTCTTTGCTCATTAGGAACCAATAGGTTGTCACCAAAGAATCAAGAAAAAAAATAATAATATATTTTGTATGGTTCACATGTCAGATAGTCTTTTAAGGGACTAATGAATTTCAAGAAAATTAGGAGGGGGTCTGGGAGGACTCCCCCAGGACAAGTGTGCAGGGTGCAGCATAGTAGAAAGATGAAAGCACTCAAATTTCAAATTAAACATCACAGGTAGAGAGACTCTGCATGATTTTCAAATATATATTCCTTGTGTTGGTGTGCTAATTAAATATTTTTTAAAGTGCATTGGGTTTATTACAGGACCTAGTTGAATATGAATATCTATATAGTGAGTTAGGAACAGAGACTGCATAAGCAATGGCTCCTGTTGTCCAAGAGTTTTCATGACAGCACGTTGAATACAGTTGGAATTCAACAGAATCACAGTGAGGATGATGTTGCTGAGTTTGAGGAGCTCAGGAACAGCAGAGGTGATGCATTTCTGTCTAATGATCTGACTTACAGGCTTTCACAGTTCCAGTATCTCCTGGATTCTGTTAACATCACAAGTTTTACACTGACAAAAGAAGTTTGTATAAACTCTCCTGATAAAAAAGGAGCACAGAGCAAAGGAATACAGCAGTGACAGACTACAGCTAGATATACAATTACAGAAGAAAAGGCATGAAAAAACCACAAACTGAATCCATGTCAGTCTCCAACAGGCTGAGAAACAACCTGCTCTGGGATGCTTATGCAGAAGACGGTTGTACAGCAAAAGTTAAAATTAAACTGAAATAAAATGTAGAAGTAACAAGTACAACCTCTTATCATGTTCAGCAGAAGAAAAGATAATGTCATATGATAGTAGCCAATTATAACTGTACAATAAATCTGGTCTATATGCCCAAAAAGGAGCACAGAGACCAGTGGGGAAGCTCAAATAATGCCTTGGCCTGGCTACTCCCAGAAGCATCACAGAATCCATCAAGCCATCAAGGGATTATCTTCACAGACCCAGACAGGAGAACAAGGAGAGGAGGGAACTCAAGTTGAGGATATATCTCAGAGGATATAGCACACTGTCAAGGCCCTTCCCATGGCCATTACAGACAGCTGCAGTCTTGTTGCCCAGATATGAAACCCATCACCAGAGGTAAACACCAGAGCAATTTTTGGACTGTAGGAGTATTGCCCAGAGGCCTGGGACATGTGTTTTGCAGGGGAAGAACACTTGGGCATTGCCCAAGATTTATTATGGGAAGTTTAAGAGTGGAATTAAAGGTGGGAAAAGAGAAGAATCAAGGTGGTTTGAGGAGAAAGAATAGTGAGAAAATAAAGAGGAAAGTAGGGGGTTTTGTGTGTAAATAGTTTGTTGGCTGGTGAACTTACTGTTTGTCCATTCCCCGCACCTGATCTGCACAGATCTGTCCTGTTTTGTAACTAAATTCCTTTTTACTCTTTTCCAGAGGTAGAACTCTCATGTGTCTCTGTGAATCTGGGACTGTGATTGCAGACAGACCACAGGCTGGAGGCAGCAGCAGCCCCAAGAGCCCAGTGGGTGGATGCCAATGCCAGAAACTGGAGTGGGATGTCAGGTCTCAGGGACACAGATGTCCATGAAGCAAGTGTGTACATTGAGTGTGTGAGTGGCAGCAAAGATCAAACCACATGAGCCACCAAGTCAGTGCGGTGATGTGGGAGCCTGGGGATCTCAAAGAAAAAGATAGGTTGTGGGATGGTTATCGGGTATTAGGGGAGTTTTAAATGGTCCTTTGTGTTTGTGTGCATCTGTGAGGGCATTTGGACCAGCAGCTAGAGCATGGCTGTGGCCTCAGGAGTTTGTGTATTCAGGTGCTACCTACTGGGCAGACTGAGTGTCTTAAGCCCAGCTGTGGGGGAAACCATATCGTACATATGCACACATACATACCTCCAGTAGCAGATCTCCATCCTGCTCAGCAGAGAAGGAAGTAGGATGAGGCCATTGCTTTCTGTGCTCTCTGTGTGTAAGTGCTCTGTGTTTCTCTCTGTATTAATCTGGGCAGACCATTTTATATTTAAGTGTAGTGTAGACATTTGTGCCTGTTCCTGGTGTGAATAGGGATTATATGCTCAGTCTCACTACTGATGAACCTGGGGACATGAAGTTGTGACAGTTTTGTCTCTCTTGAGCTGCCAGATTTGTCCTTAATCCACTAACAGCAATGCATTGAGCAAATATTCTTTTCCCTTTTACCTAGGGAAGGAAGTGCAGGTCTGGAAATGATTAAATATCACTGGAACAAACACAAGAAAGAAGAAAGTCAAGAAAGAACAAAAAACTACATTTTACCTATGTATAGAAGATATTGATGGAGTTTATAACAGATTTTTGTGCTGCAATAATCCCTTTCCCCTCCTCCAGCTGGTTCGGTCATAGTAAGGTGATAACCATAATCTTTCATTTCAGGTGGTTTTAACTGCTCAAAGAAGTTCTGCTAGTGATTTGCCTGTCCAGCTTCTAGTGATGTTTTTTACCAGGTTGTCCAGAAACAACTCCTCCTCCTTTCTTTTTTTTTCTTGGCAAATTTATGTTTGCTAGGACTTTTGCTTTAGTCATAATGCCAAACCTTTCCAGCTTCTCTCTTTACACTGCTGCTGGCAGAGGCTCATGGGATCCAATTATTGCAGATCCTGCTTTCCTGTAATAGAGCTGTTAGTTCTGTGCACTGTACATGGTATCTATTGAATTTTGCAGAGACATCTGAATTCAAAGTCTTGAATTCTTCATTCTGTTACTGCTGTTTGAGTTTTACCTGTTTCACACTGTTCATGCTCTTGAGAACACAATACTTCTAAGAAGTTCCTTTTCTTTCTTCTCTTGGATCTATTAAAGTTGTTCTTGTCGTTCCAGGTTGTATTTTGGACTGTGAGCACTGCTAGCATGAGGGCAATTCTTTGGATTTCTGTTTCAAGTTTCCTGTCTTTCATGGTAGTAGTACTGAAGTACTTGAATAAGTCCCCCCATTCAACTTTCTTGCTTTTGATATCTATTTCTTTTTCAGAGTCAGTAATCTTCATTGTCATTACACTGATATTTTTTTCTCCTGATCTCCATACCATATATCATTGCAGTGCTGCCCAGCTTTGTCTTTGCTTTTCCATATACTGGTCCCATTCCTCCTATTGAATCTACATCATCCTCAAAGGATAGATTACCTGTAATACTACCTCTGACTGATTGCACTCCTTCAAAGTTTTCAGAGTCCTTTGACAAGGGAACTATTGAAGAGATGTGGCAATAGGAGACATCACTTTCTTATACCAGCTGTTATATGGAACTACTTACTCAGTGTGTTGCCTTCAAGGACTTTATTTCCTGCACTATAATAAAGGATTTCAATGGTTGTCACTGTTCTTTTTGCTAATGTTGAGTGTCTTCTTCACAGTTTATACTATCCATTGCTGTGAATGATCAAATGATCTATTGAAGCCTGTGAAGTCACAGTGTAGTTCTATTTCATATTCTCAGTATTTTCTGTTCAATTTCTTAAGTTGAATGTCTGATCTATTGTACTTGATTTCATTCTAAAACCTCCTTCTTCCTCCTCAAGTTATGTCTTTGGGAGATCAGATAGACATAGAACATATTGTCAAGGTCTCTTTTTAGCAAGTAATACCCTGACAGCATTATGATATGTGTGAAGCTTGTGAACTACAATAATGGCAGTATCTCCCTTGCTTTTTTGTAAATGTGTGGCTTTTCCTGATGGGGATTTTCCCAAGTAATTTTCTGGTCCTCATTTGGTAAGTTTAAGGATGAACAAATCCCCTCTCCTCTGAGTCTTGTTCAGTTGCTATTTATATTAAGTCAATTTACTTCATAGTTACACAAACTCTTTCATCTGTCCCACAGTCTGCCTGAAATTACTTCAACTTCCTTTTTGGAAGGCATACATTTTTGTCATAAAATATAAATACACTTCCTCATTGTTAAGTTCATGGCAAAATTTTTTTCTTCTTCCTTTCTCTTGTTATATCTTGTTGTCTGTGTATCTGTATGATTTTAATTTTTGTATGATTGGTACAGGTCCCTATCCTAAGCAGCTTTCCTGTGGTTCTATTTTTCCTACAAGTATCTGAACTAGCCATCCTACTGCTGTTAAATTTATTCCATTGAATGATTTGTTCATATTCAATTTCCTAGGATGAGTGCTTAATTTTTAGGTAGAATTTAATGCATTGATTTTTCTCCAGTAGCACGCTTGGCAATCTCATCCTGGTCAGGACCTTGTCCATGGGCTTTTCATGACATCTTAATGGGTAGTTTATCCTGGCTCTCTCTTGCTCTTCAAGAGTGGAGGCAATAAAGCCTATTGTCATAAATAGATGGCTGCCTAAGAATCAAGTCTTCAGACTACTATTTTTCATCCAGTGATACCAGTCCCTTTGTTAGCAGGGGAAAATAATGTGGAGCTGAGATCAAAAGCAGCATGCTGCATTGCAGAAGCATTACCCTAATTTCTTTAGGCTCGCAGAGTTTCCAAGGTCTCAGTCTCTGTATCTCTCCTTATAAATGATTAGAGGCTTTCATAAAGTGAATTTTTTTTATTGTTTCTTCCCATTTCAAGGTGTTGATTAAAATATCAAGAACTTCTCTCTTGATAGAAGATATTTTTTACAGCAAGAATAGTCATTCACTGGAATACCCTTCCCAGGGACATCACTGCACGTTTTCAAGATGCGATTGGGTAGGGTGCTAGATAATGTCATCTAGGTTCCCTTTCCTATCAAAGGTTGGACCAGGTGAACTTTTGAGACCCCTTCCAGCCTGGGCTCTTCTATGATTCTATAATTCTAATATAAACAAAACTTTTGAAAGAAAAATGATTTTGTTTAGAGCAGTTAACTACGGAAGAATTCTGTCACTTTAATTTTATTTAGAAAGAAATAGCATTTCCCAAATTAAAAGTGGCCTGAGAAGTGAGGAGCAAGGACTCAGCTGTTCTGTGTACCTCCAGGATTATGAGTATTAACTTGACAACCTTTAAATTACTTAAAGTTTTCATGGGACCCAAATAAGAGGCATTGCCCCTATAGACTTTCAGGATAGGGTTCCATAGTATTTTTTCTCACCTTGAACAGTGATCTCAAGCTACCTTAGACACCTCCAGTTGCCTTCCTTGCCTCTGAATAAGGGTCAAGGAAGATGAAAAGTTAATGTGGAGCAGCCCAGCTGATATGTCCTACATGAGCAATGAGCTGTTTGGTTTTTGGTAAATAAATAAAAATATTTGTGGTTTCAAGTAATTTCATTGTAAAATTTAAATGAGATAGGAAACCTCAATCCTGTGAAGATCTTTTTAAAATGTATTTTTACTGCCATAGTTCAACCACAAATTTTTTCCTCTAGGTGTTTTTGATTTACATAAATTATATAAATATTTACATAAATAACTTAGAGGTTAATACGTTTCTAAGAAAAAGTATGAATTCTGCACCTATTCATACACTTATAAGAGTAGGTACAGAACAGTTTTGTCATCTTCCAGGTTTATATTTAATAATTGAATTTTTAAACTTCACAAATGTGTAAGATTTTTTAAAGACATAATGTAGTAAAACTTCTTTTTTCATTGAGCGCAATGGTGGCTTTTTAGCCCTGTTATGATATTGCAGAAATGCAAGCTGGAAACACAGATTAAAAAATCTTATTGGATAAGTAAACTGTACTAGAGGTATAATACTGTTTAAAAATCAGCCTTATATCCAGAAGAATTCTAAACAGATTTTTATCGGCTAAAAGTTAAAATAAAGCCAGTAGTTGTGATAAGTGGTAATGTTTGGTGAGAGAAAGAGCATGATTTGTTTGGAAATGCAGTACAATAAGCTATAGAGAATAACCATGGTGATATGGCAGTAACTGCTGAAAAAATACCTGTTGCAAATGAGGTTAGCCAGAATGAAGCATGCATAATGAAAGTGGAAGGAAAACACCATGTACAGCAAAAATAAAATTTAAGGAACACAAATCAAAGAATATTTTTGGAATCCCAAATCATCCAAGTGTGAACACTATGTACACTCTTACTGACAAGTTTTGAGTAGGTAGCCATCTTCTATTTTTAACAAGAAAATTATTAATTATGCTTAAGTAAATCTATGATATTCTGCAATAATTGTTGAGACCAGTCAGGAAAAACTAACAGAAGTAATCAGAACTAATTGGGCTTTGTACAATTTAAATTTCATCTGACAGTAGAGAAACATGAATCCTGATGAGTAATGTAAATTTAAATTGCAGACTATTACCACTAATGCAGTGTTATATTATGGATACATTTATTAATTTCTTTTATTTTTAGATCTAATTTAATTGAAGTCCAAGGCAATTGACATAGTAATTAGTAACACAAGTTTATTTTATTTTGCATGACCCATGAAAAATAATGTTATGTCTTTAAGAAAAAGTGTGAAAGGGCAAGGTGTGTTGTATAATTGATTAGTATGAGGTTGGCAAAAATGGCCCTCTCCAAAGATGTTTTCAACCAAGCTTCACTCAGAATGTTCTTTCATTCTAGGTAAAATAAACTGGTTTGAATTTTTAGGGATTTTCTATTTGCTGTCCAGTAAAATCTTATAGCTTCTAGGCTTTTATACAACTAAGATTTATCGTATCTATTCTCCCTGTGTGGACTCCCAAGATAATGTTAATAGATGGCTAGTTTTGCCAATAAATCCCTCAGGATGCAGACAGAAATGTCTGTTTCAGATGAGTTGTTCAGAACTAAATCCACATCCCAAATGGAACATAGTACTTAGGCTTAAGAGACTCATCTCTAAAAATATAAAAGTGTTTTTCTTCCTGTTCCTAATAAAGGAAAACTGTGGCAAAATCAAAACCCATGGCTCCTGAGAACTCCTATATCTACTAATCAAGCATTGGAGGCTCATTTTCTTGAAAGGAATCTAGAGTAATTTGTGAGATCCAAACACCTGTCCCTTGAGGACTTTGCTTGTTCAATTCTAGAGGCTGGAATTTCATGAGTGAGAAAGATAACAGATTTCCAGCACTACTAGCCAAAATGTCAGGAGTTTTTCATTTTTTGGGAGCATAGAAACCCATTTAAATAATAAAGGAACTGGTAAATGAAAGACAGGAAGAGAAGATAGAAAAGGAAATGGAGGAAAGTAGGACAATGAAGTCCTTGGTCTTTACTTGGACTTCCATTAGAGCCTACAGAAAAGACACAAGGAAGGTGACACAAACTTCCATGACTCTTTCAGACTGGATAGAAATGAAAACCATCCTTATCTTCAGGATATGCATATGGCTTACAGGCTGTACAAGTGTTGGCATGTTCTACAAATTTGTTTTCTTTCATTTGGCATGGAATTGCTGACCTATATTCAGCTT
This sequence comes from Polioptila caerulea, assembly GCA_013397295.1. Classification (NCBI taxonomy): domain Eukaryota; kingdom Metazoa; phylum Chordata; class Aves; order Passeriformes; family Certhiidae; genus Polioptila; species Polioptila caerulea. The sequence goes on from VYXF01000459.1 coordinate 62,279, forward strand.
ACTAACTATAACTCAAAATCTTTCTCTGAAGAATTGGTTCCCCACTCTTAAATTATGCAGCAGATTATTCCTGTTTGAAAGCTCTCTTTCCCCTAATAAATCTCATTATTTTCTGACTGTAACTTCATTTTTTTTCAAGATTTTTTTTTTATTTTAGTTCAAAGCCTCTTCTACACTTTCATTGCCCTTAGTGATCCATATTTCCCTCATTCTTCTTGAGTTTTCTCATGCTTTTGTTGTTTCTGCTTTCCCTACATGAAATCCTCTGCACAAACTTTCCAACCAGTGTGCCCTGGACTACCTCAAATAACTATTTAATTATTGTAGTCTGTGGTTCTTTGTATTCTGCTGATCTCAGAGGACATAATTAAATCATTAGGTCTTAAACGTACTCTACTAGTTGGATTCCTGAAACGGTTACAAATTCTTAGAAAATATATCTTACAAACTTTTATAGATCTGAACAAAAATTTGAAGAAGAGATTTGTAAGATTTTGCTTAAATAAAGAAGACTTATCTGAATGTTTGTTACTTGTATAGCTAACACTTCAATACTAGTAACTTTGAAAACCAGTTTTGAAATCACAACTGCAAACGTTGATATTGCAAACATCAGGTCTAAGCTGATATGGGTAGAGAGAAAAAACAATAAACTTTGGTAAACTTCTTATGGGACAGCATCAGACCAAGCAAGAGGCAGCTCCAAACAACCCTTTTTGTAACCTAGTTTTTCAGTTCTTCAGACTAAGAAAGGAAATCTGCCCAAAGTCTAGGTTATGTACAGCCAAAAAAAGAGTAATTTCAGCACAGTTATCCATATCTAGACCACAGCCTGTATAGCTAGGTCATTTTAGCACATGGTTTCTGTGGAGATGACACATTTACACATGGTGTTTCCAGCAAGCTAGTAGATGTTTATTTGGTCATGGCATATCTTACAAAATGTTGTTATAAAAGCTGATTTATTATCCACACCATTAGCTTTGTTTTAAATTCATTTATCATTATTCTAATATATGGCAACTACCTAGGCAATGGAAGCAGGGACAAGTATCCTGGGAAGAGTTTATGGACACACTTCAGCTGTGTAGGATTGAGGTTAAAAAAAGACCATGGTATGGCGGAGCACAACTTGGCAAGTCATGCAAAGGTATATTAGCCAAAATATAAAAATGAAAGAAAGCATAACACACCTGATGAGGAGGATGTACCAACCAGTAACAATAAAAGAGAAGGTTGAGATGTTCCACTATTTTTTTCACCTCAGTCTTCATTCCCACTCCTTTTGAGTAGATGGACTGTAAGATAGGGGATGGGAGAGCAAAGCTTGCCACTCTAAGTGACAATCAGGTTCATGACCACCTGAGGAAACTGAACACAATAATCCTGTGGAACATGATGGGATGCATCCCAGAGTCCTGAGGGAATTGATTGACATAGCCACCAAGCCACTCTCCATGATATTTGAAAATTCATCGCATTAAGTCCCAGGTGACTGAAAAAATTAAATATTGCACCCATTTTTAAAAAGGGTAGGAAGAAGGACCCTGAGAGCTACTGACCTGTCAGCTTCAGCTTTGTGCCTGGGCAGGTCATGGAACAGAATCACCTAGGAGCTGTGCTAAGGCACATGGGGAACAGGGAGGTGATTTGGGACAGTCAATATGCCTACCAAGGACAAATCTTGCCTGACCAANGATTTGGGATAGTCAATATGCCTACCAAGGACAAATCTTGCATGACCAACACAGAGGCTTTCCATAGTGGAGTGACTACATCAGTGGACAAGGGAGGAGCTCTCAGTGTTGTCTATCTGGAATTGTGTAAGGCCTAATTCTCCACTACATCCTTCTCTCTAAATAACAGATCTATGGATTTTTATGGATGGGCTATTAGTGGGTGAGGAATTCTTTGGGTGGTCCACAGAGTAGTGGTCAA
>VYXF01000459.1:64893-79890 GCA_013397295.1 Polioptila caerulea
TGCCACTCTAAGTGACAATCAGGTTCATGACCACCTGAGGAAACGGAACACAATAATCCTGTGGAACATGATGGGATGCATCCTAGAGTTCTGAGGGAATTGATTGACATAGCCACCAAGCCACTCTCCATGATATTTGAAAATTCATCGCATTAAGTCCCAGGTGACTGAAAAAATTAAATATTGCACCCATTTTTAAAAAGGGTAGGAAGAAGGACACTGAGAGCTACTGACCTGTCAGCTTCATCTTTGTGCCTGGGCAGGTCATGGAACAGAATCACCTAGGAGCTGTGCTAAGGCACATGGGGAACAGGGAGGTGATTTGGGATAGTCAATATGCCTACCAAGGACAAATCTTGCATGACCAACACAGAGGCTTTCCATAGTGGAGTGACTACATCAGTGGACAAGGGAGGAGCTCTCAGNCAGATCCAAACTGTTTGGCCTGTTGGTATAGGACTAGGGTAAAAGATTTTAAACTGAAAAAGAGGATTAGATTAGATACTAGGAAGAATATCTTTAATATGAGGGTGTGATACACTGTGCAGGTTTTCCTGTATGGATACTCCATTCCTGGAAGTGTTCAAGGCCAGGCTGGATGGGGCCCTGAAAAATCTGATCTAGTGGAAGGTGTCCCTGCCCATGGTAGGGGTTTGGAACTAGCTGATCTTCAAGGTTCCTTCCAACCCAAACCATTCCATGATTCTACACTATATGCAGGGCTTCAGGAGGACACCTTCTGCCCCAGCTGGACCCTTCTACCCTTTCCATTTAAACACTTCCAGGGAAGAGCCAGTTTTGTTGAATGTAATTTTGCTATGCTCAAGGAAAATTTTTGCCTTAATATGTTTAAACCAAATGTATGTTTTTAATTTCCTTAAGAGCAAATTATAGATTCAGAGTGTTAAGGGAAATTATACATTTCAGGTGACAGAAACAACAGAGAATATTCTTAGAAATTATAAAGAAAAATGAAAGTACTGCGAGTTAGAGCAGGGGTTAAAAATTTTATCTAAATTCTCCCTGAGGAAGAGTCTATCTTCTTTTCCACTGAGTATATAAGAAGCCTAGTAGATTAGCCTGCTGTCTCAGGCACTTAAGTTAGTTGCCCAAATTTAAGTGGTGCAGAGGCTGTTCTTTCCCCATTCCCACAACATTTATAATTAATCAACTGAAAAGCAGCTCATGAGCAATTCACAGTAGGAAGAGATCAATTCTCAGGGGAAGGTATCTGCAATCAGTAATCTAGACTGCTCTAACTAAATTTGTGGAATAAATTCTACACAATGAATTGTTCTACTTGCTTTTCAACTAGTTTAATTCCTTTAAGCTCTGAAGTCATTTGTAGGCATCAATACTTCCAGTTAGCTGAACAATAGTCCACAGTTTCTGTTAAACTCTTAAATCCTCATAGTTTGAATAGTTGCATCATCCTTAGCAACAACACTTCTTTGTTCAAAAGTTAGTGAAAGTGCTGCTATTTCTGTATTATTACATGTTAGCTCCAGTTCTCCATTGTGACTTAAACATTACAAATGTAATATCACCTACAGGTTTAGAATAAAACAAATACTTAACTGTAAATAAAAATAAATAGAACCAGAAGAGGTTGGGAGAAAACAAGGAAGCATTATATTTCATTATGTTTCTCTTCCTTAGAAGTCTGAGTGCTCGTGAAGAAGTCATCATTAATCTTAATACAATAGTATTAAGGTATTAATAGCAAGTACCATAAATATTATGCAACCATGCAAAATTTAAATAAAAGTTCAGTTACCTGCAGTGCTCTCTATCTTATGCCATCTATGGTAAAATCCTTAAGAAATATAAAGAGTTAATTAAGCCTTGGAAGTAACTGTTCCTAGTACTTCCTACAACTTGCATCTTAAAGTAATACAGCAGTGTTAGGACTGGTCTCAACAGCTTCTGATATTTTGTTTGGTTCTTTGGGGTTTTTTATTTGTTCTTATTTTCACAAATGTCAATATCAAGCAGCAAAATGCAAAATTTTATGTTTATCTCATAGGGACAATGAAAGGAAGTCTTGATACCTACTAGGCTCACTTTATATTCCAATCACAGTCTTTCAATTAATAAATTATTTGAATGTCCAACTCATGTGATTATAAGACATTTCATTACAATTATCTTAATTATTTCTCAAAAGAAATAAACTTTTGAGTGCAAAATCAGTCAAACATATGCTTTCTTTCTCCTAGAAAATTAAGGGATCTTTCTGTTCTAAAATTTACTGGAAAGAAGCGAAACAACTGCATTTACTTTGACAGACTTTGGGTCACGCCTACAGAAATTTAAAATTAGTGTATTATAGAAACCATTTAAGAAGTTTTAGAACTCCTGTCTGACTCTAAGGCCTTTCTTTGCTGCAGCTTAGAACTTCTAAAAGGGTAAACTTTCAAAGCAATCTGTAGGAAATACACACAAACCGCCCTTTATTTATGATCAAACTGTATGTGATTATTTTTCATGCATAAGTCTTAAAATTCATCCCAAAGCGTCTTGATTGTATTGAATCTTCAAAGTGCATGGAAACAGAATTGAACTCATAAAGCTATTTGAGACTTAGGCTTTTATAATAAAAATGTAAAAAACCCTCCTGGGTTACATATTATACAGCAGAAAACTTAGGAAATAATCAAAGAGTTTGCAGCTTATCTTCATAATCTTCATCCAACAACGTAGTTACACTCAAATTTTTTTTCCAGAAAGCACTATTCGGCTACTAGACAAAAGAACTTCTGAAGAATTTTATGCATTTAGTAGGAAAAAAGTCACATCCATTTGAAAAAGATTCCTAGTGACAAAATAAGAAAGAAAAGCCTTTTACTTTTCAGGGTATGATAGCAAAGAATCGTAGCCTAGTTTGTCTAATTACCATCATTCCAATTGTACATGAAAACCAGGTCTTCAATGGGAATAATATGCATAGTATGTCCTTTTAAGTACAATTTCTTTTCAATTTTTACTTTGTTTGAATGACTGTAAAGATCAGGTCCTGTATGTCATCCATATGCTCCTCAGAACAGAAATATTTCAGGAGTGTTAAAAGCTGTACCAGTTTAAACTACAGGATCTAAAAGCACAGTAGTTTTGTAGACTGCAATTAACGCTTGTCAAAGTCATTTTGCCCTCTCTCTATATAGTTTTTCTCTCATATTCATTTTGATAGAAAACATAGATGTCAACACACCTCAGGTGAAACAATGATAAATTTTCTTTTTCATGCTATTTTTTCTTCTTCTTTCCCCAACTGGCAGAGTTGGAAGAAATTTTCAGGGAAGAGGATTCTTCTCAGTTATTTTTAAAGGTTTGATTGAGGTTTCTTCAGAATTTTGTTCATATTTTGCTACAATTCTAATTTCAGTAAGTTTGCATCAAATTATTATAAATACAAGTGTAGTTTTGAAGAGTGCAATAGAATTTAGACCTTTTTGATTAAAGAATTCATTATAAGCCCCAAAAAGGAGAAATCACATTCTTCAACCTCTGATTCCCACTTTTAAATTCTACTAAATAACTATAGTTGTCAGATTCAGTCTCCAAGAGGAGTTTTCTTAGAAAAGGGGACTGATATTCTGTTAAAGGAAGCAGAAGAAAAGAAGCATTTTGCCTTTTCATCAGTTAAATCTGTTGGATTACAGCTTCATGCTTTGAGAAAGAACAGGGCAGTGAAATGCATTATAAAAACAGAGTACACACTTCACCTTGTCTCCAATGATTTACTTTTACAACATTCTTCTCCAGGTGTTCGGTAGAGAATTGCATCTGACAGATATGGAGAAACATTGAACAGCAAGCATTTGCTGGGACACTTCTGCTGATAAATAGGAGACAAACGTGCATATATATGGACGTTTTTGATTCAGAGCAGAAGAGAAACAGCAAATATATCCTAAAAAATGCTTCATTGGCTATTTTTATGTTACCATGGTCTTCAGCTAAAAAGCAGTAGACTTACTTGGGAAAAAAAAATCCTGTTTAATTTAAATTCTGTTCCTATATTTTGAGGTGTCATGAAAATTATAAACTCCCAGATATAAAAGTCTGACTGTAACATGGAGGTTGCTGACTAATGAGCCCAACAAATGACAGAAAACACTGAGTTTGTGTAAAGCAGCTTTAACTCACCTATGATTAGCTTTAAATGCAAGGTAAGGAGTGCAAGCAGTTACTCAGGCAACAAGTAACAGTGAGCTAACTGCTCACCAAAAAGGAAAGGTAAAGATGAAAATAAAATGAAACAAAAAAACCCCAAAACAAAACAAACAAACAAAAAGAAACAACAACAAAAAAACCAACAAACCTGTGAGAAGTGCATTCTGTCTGAGCAAGTGACAGATAGAACCTGGGTTTGTGAGTTTTCCCATGGGGCTAATGGAGAAGAAGAAATGAAGACTGGACATGGATTTGGAAAACAGAAGTAAGTCCAGACAAGAGCATCAAGATAAATGAAAGAGAGAAGGCAGCATAAAAAACTGACGGCCTGCATTTACTGAACAACAGAAGCTGAATGGCAGATCAATAAACCAAAAAAAAAGAACGACTGTAAGAAAATGGCAGGAGGATTAAGAGCCAGTTTAGGAACAGCTATGCTGCAGTGGGCAGCAATGAGGAGAAACATGCAGAAGGGGAAGATAGGATGACAGAAGAGAGAAGCTGCTAGTCCCATAAGAGAAGAGGTAATGGAGATAGCTTTGAGAAATTACCCAAGTATAAACAAAGACATTACACAGAAGAGAAGGCAGGATAGTTAACAGACAGGAGAAATAACGCAGAATAGAACTTTAAGATGAGAGACAGTGTTTTTGTGACTGGAGAGTCTTTGGTGTAGACTAACAAATCTGCCACTTCAACATATCCAGAAGAAAGTCAGTAAAAAGTCTGCCAGGAAAAAGCATGCACACTGTGAAGTCAGAGATGAAATGAATTTTCAAAGAAACAAGGGGAAATACACAGATATTAATCACTTTCCATACTGAGACAAACCCTAGATTTCAAACGGAAGAGACCAAGGGAATTACTCCAAACTAGGGTAGCTACTGAGACACACAACCACCCCAGGAGATATCCAAAAGAATTGTTCCAGCTCCTGGGGAAGGAATTTAGACATGGTCATTCTTCTCTAGGACTGCTTCTCTGAGGTAGGTTATAACAAATTCATCAGATATTTAAAATAGTTTCTTGCACCAAGTGCAAGAATGTATTTTGTAATATGAAAATATACACTCTAGTGTATGGTATACAACATAAACATATACTTCAGTAAGATAAGATATTAGTTCCATTCAGTATTATATTAGATATTATTACTGGTAATGGAAAAGAAGAGAACTAGAATGAGAACAATAAAATACGTAAAGACAGACTCAAAAAGAAATTTCAAAAATATATAAGAGAATATTGAGTTCCGAGTAGACAATGAAGCGCTAATCAACACTCATTTAATATCTTTGTTATTACCCTTGGAAAGAAAAATGCAAAGATATTTCACTTGCTGACACAAAATTGGCAACCCTGTGAGCATGGGAAATATCAGATCCTTGTAATGGAAGGACTCCCTGACATTAAGGAATGTAATACAACTATGGATGAAATTCAACTGCAGAAAGTAAAGGTCATTCATGCAGGGACCAATAATGAGAATTTCTTCTGTAATCCAGGAGCTTCTCAGTTGGAAACAATAAAGAAGGAAAAGCAGCTGGATCTATTAATCAGTCACAGAATATCTATGAGCCACCAATGCCATGCAAGCATGAAAAAGCGAATGTGAGTCCAGGTTATACAACAGAAGGTTACAGGCCATTCCTCAAAGAGCCATGGTGTCATTCCCATAGTTTTAATGGTAATACACCAGCAAGCGGTAGATTAAAGAGCTGACACAGACATTTTCTAAATTAAATAACCAATGGACTCGTACTCTGAAAAACTATGAAGTGATGGCAGTTTAGCAAAAGTATTATAGAATTATTCATCTGTTATTATGCATTAAAACTAGGTATTAAAATCAGGGACTGGTACCTGTTATTTTGGTATAATGCAACTGCACAAAAAAATACAGGTTTAGCCACAAGACAACTTACAATTATAGGTTAATCATGCAAACACTTGCATCCATTGATAATTGCATATCAAGGTACTTTTCTTTTAATACCTCAGATTCAAAATTAGTGGTTTAATAGCTCTCCATTTAGTAATCAGAGGAGGACGTTTAGAGTAGGAATATCAGTTGACAAGGAATATTCAAATAAATATGCCAAGTGATACATGTGATAATGGAAATCACCTAATACAGAAGGTCCAGCAAACATAATGCTTTTAAATCTCACACATTTAATATTCTTTTATGCAGTTCAATCATTAAGAGAAATCTTAGATTACTAACCATCACAGGTTACATGTCGTGTAGGTAGTCATTCAATATGAACATTGTAGGTCCCTTCCAACTCTCCGTATTTTAACATGCAATAACTTGTGTGGAAGAATAGTACATGAACTACTAACAAAACAGCAAAGTTAATTGTAAAAAGACTGGGTAGCATAATTTGCAATTTAGTACTTTTTTCTAGAAGTATGCTTTGAGAGGTTGCAAATTTTTTCCATGGGCAGTATCAGTTTTCTGGTCGTGACAAGTGAAGACCCTGATCTTTTTGCAGTTATGCAGTGGTCAAGAACTTGGCTGCCTGAGGATTTTCTTTGTAGCATAAGATTTACTGTATATTCTTCTTTCACCTAGACTGACCTGGTTTTATTTTATAATTATTTGAAGAACATATCTTGCAACTTTTCTTCAACTGGAAGAAAGGAAGTGAAGAAAGCAATCAGTAGGAAGTCAGTATGAATTATCTATTTCATTTGAAATCTATTTCTCATAAGGATTAAATATAAATTATGTGAATATTTATCATAAGAAAACTGCAGAAAAGATGGATGGAGAATTTATTGCAACAGGATAAAAAAAAAATGAGGATATCTATGTGCACTCAAATACAGAGATAAAACAAGAAATAAACAACAATTCTTTGTTTGCATTTTCTTGAAGGAGAAAACACTTTCTCCTTCAACTAGGCTTCTGTAATTTATTTCATTTGCATAACCAGGTTTCAAACTTTAAGCTTCCTGAAATGCAAATTTATATAAGATTTCAGACAGCATGTATATACTATTTAACATTTTCTGATTATTTAAAGACAATACAGGTGCAATGAACTTATGGACACAAAATAAAATAATATTCAGCAGGCCAATAAGGTTTATTTGTTGGTTTTAGAGTTGTAGGGGTCTTTTTTTCTCTTGTCACTTTGAAGAGACTACACTAGTCAATCACTTAAATTTGATGGATTAACTTCTGCTCATACAGGCCAACAGTTACTATCAAAATTGTGTGAATTAACTAATCAGTCTAGACATTTTTTTTGTTGATATCTGCTTCCAAAAAAACCATAAGGATTTATCAGTAATGTCTAAACTAAGAGGACAAGAAGAACTTTTAGATCAAGTCAAAACATGCCAATACCTTCAGAAAAAGAGTCAGTTGAAAGCCATATTTTACCTTACAATTACTATACAGTCAGATTACTTATATGAAAGAACTTTTAAACAAGCAGAAATATGAACTAAAAGTGGCATCTTCTCCTCATAGTATTAATCCATACATATTTAGGAAACAAGTACCTTTCAACAATGAAGGGGTGGCAAATAGAAAATATATAAAACATACTTTAGGATTCTTACCTAAGCTTTTCTCACATTGATGTATTTATATGGCCGACCTTTCCTGTTTATAGAAACACAAAAAATTTTAAAAATTGAAAATTTAAAATATTTGACAAAATTATGTGAGAATTGATACAATATGAATTAAGCTAAAAAATAATTATCGTGGCATGCAATTTATGTTTTCTGTTATAAATTATAAATGTGGGATACATACAGAGTGAAACAGATATTTGATAACTGTGAGAGCAATAGGTCTCAGTAAGTTCTTAGCAACTCCTAAAGACAGGCATTTTCCTGGAAAAAGCAAAGCAAGATGCATGGAGATAGAAGCTGCTGAAGTAAGCAAGCATAACACATAGAGAAGCAGCATGTGCACATACCATTGGAGGTATTGATAACATGCCATATAAAATATAAAAACAAGTGAAAATTACTAAGGACAACTCAAATGTGTACACTTGCCTTCTTATAACCAGCTGTATATTTCTGGAAAATATGCATTGAGAGCTTGGCTTTGGAAGAATAATGGTCACATCCAGTGGCCGTAAAAGGTAGACCTAGTATGAATTCCTTCAGAATCTCTGAAAGGGAGCATATATTTCAAAACTTACATTATTGAAGATAGTACAGCAAGCTAATTCAGGTGAAACAATTTCTAATTATATCTGATCAACACATTTTTTCTGGTTTTGTCATAATTTTAGCTTACTGAAATTGTATTTTAAGCACCACTAAAGCTTTAATGGGGGGGACCATATAACTCTCTCCCACTCTCTAAAAGGAGGTTGTAGCAAGGCGAAAGTTTGTCTCTTGTCCCAGGTAACAAGTAACAGGACCAGAGGAAATGGCATCAAGTTGTGAAGGGGAGGCTTAGATTGGATATTAAGAAAGAATTCTTCACTGAAATGGTGGTCAGGCATTGATTGGAATAGGCTGCCCAGGTAAGTGGTGATATCACATTCCTGGAAGTGTTCAAAAGATGTGTGGGTACGGCACATGTGGAACCACATGGTGAGCATGGTGGTGCTGGGTTAAGGGTTGGACTCAGTGCTCTTAGATGTCTTCTCCAACCTTAATGATTCTGTGATTTTATAGAACATATAATTTAAACTAACCTAGTTTTATAATTAACTTCCAGAACAGTGGGTAAGTTGTCTTCAGCTTTTTCCCTATTGGCCCAGTTGTTTGCCAGCTGTTGCATGGAAGAGCCTGACAGTGTTGTAACAGAGGCCCAGAGCAGGTTGATAGAGGATTGGCTGGGTCCCTTGGTAAGCATATACTGCATCACAAAATATGTATTTTTTAAAAATGATCCTTGTGTGTTTTGAGAGCTCTTTAAAATACAAGTAAGAGCAACCCAGGCTAAAAAAACCCTTGCATTCTTGGTCCCTGACTATTATCAATGTCACAGACTTGGATTTTTCCATGTTGAATAAAAAATGTGAGTGTGGAATCCTCTGCCTGCAGTCTGATGACATGTACGGTGCACTTTTTCAAGGGTGCTCCCAGAAATTTGTGATGTGCTTCAAGAAGACACTTGAAGCAAAACAGAGCAAGAGAAACACAGAATGAAAATCTTATTCTAAGTTGTGAAAAGCAATACTTGAGAAACAGCTGGCCTGATGAACAGGTGTATTTGCTCCAGACAGGAGACCATTACAGAGCCACACAGTTTGGAGCAGTTCCATTCCCAACACCTCTTCCTCTCTTTTCCTAGACAGAAGGCTGCTGGAGAATCCACACTCATGTTCAGTAGGAGCAGAGGTCCCAGGACATGCCTCTTGCCTCAGTTATTCTGCTCAACCTCATAAAACAGCCTAATTCTAAAAGATAGGTTTCTTCAGAGGAAATGTACTCAAGAAGTTGTCACTGCTTCAGATTCTTCATAAGGAAAAATAAACTTAGAGATAAAAACTTCAAATTCTGAACAAAATTCCTGTGGTGATTCTGAAAAGCTATAAAATGACACTGATTACAGCACCCTGACATAAAAGTAAGTAAATCTAAATAACCCTAGGAAAGACTTTTCTCTGAACACACAAATTTGTCTTTTTGCTTTGGTGAAACCTGTTGGACAACGAGACTATCAAACAGTTGCAGCCTTTAATGACACAGACTAATGTGTTGAAAGTTCATGGCAACTGGTGTAAAAATTATGGCAGAGGTGCAATTTTTCAGAACTCAACCAATAACAGACATACATGGACAAGAAGCTCTCTGTAAAAAAAATTATGCAGAACTCATTTCACTTATTAAAAAATTAACTTCATAAATTTAGTCCTAAGAAAGATACAACACCAAATTATTAAACAATTTGTCTGTAAGGACCTTGAGGGTATTATATCAGTACCGAATCAATGATTCGTTCCCAATAGGCACTAGGATACTAGGAAAGAACTTAATGTATGACATGGGAACATGGAAAAAATGCTATAAGGAAAAAGTATTCTACCATGAGAATAGTCAAACAGAAACTCTAAATAGCTGCGGATTCTCCATCCTTAGGGATATGCAGAATTTGAATGCAAATGTCGTAAGCAAGCTTACAAGCTTCCTGGTACAGGATGGTGGATTAGATGACCTCTGGAGGTCCTTTGCAACCTATGTTCTTCTATGGTTCAAAGATTTCATTTTCTTCTTTGATGTGTAACCTGATAGATTTTACTGGAAGGGGAAAGATATAGCAGCGCAATACCTCAGCTTGAGCTAAGATTTTCTCATGTCACTACACATCTAGGAAGCTACAGTTTTTAATTAATTACTGAAATATAGAACTTACAGAAGTACTAAATTAAAAGACAGTCAAATCACAAGTTTGGCAATTTGCAATACTTTCTGTAAGACTGATAACCATGTAAATACTACAACTCTCCACTATCTGCGCTGCATGACAGAACTAAATACAAGAACCTTCTTACTCTGGAAGGTGCTTACTCATGGAGCAATCTTGAAACAAGCCTTTGCTGGCTTTTGCCAGCTTCACAGTTCTCAGTATTTGACGAGCTTGTTAAAGCACACAGTCTAAAAACTACATACCCAATTCTTGATGCTTTAAGATCAATGCTTATTTATCTGATTTGGAAACTGACACAAGAAGGAGAGTGTTATGTATCTCTGTGGAAACAGCCCTATAGCGTAAGCTAATATATTTTAGTGCCACTGTTATCAAAGGAAAGACAGCCCTTTAGCCTGTACCATCCAACCCTGCTGTGCTTCCTGTTGTAGGGATTGAAGAAATTAATTCAGGATCCTTTCTCTTGTTCCCATGCTCTCATTTCAGTGTGGAAGCTTTACTTCACAGTTTCATAAAGCTCTTCTACATCACCAATAGCACAGGCTGGAGTCCTACAAGGCAGTTGCCACTATCCACGGGCAGCAAATAAATGGAAATGATCAAAATTATGTGGGCCACCACTTACATGGGGAGCAGTAACTTATCAAGTATAAAATATACATGAAATTTAATTGCTGTTGCAATATCATGATAAAACATTGAAGCAGAAAAGTTGTTGCTTTTGAATATGAGATATGGTCTTTTACACATGGAAATTTATTTAAATGACTGTTTGAAATATGAGAGGGTATTCTTTTATTATCTGCTTTTCCTTTAGAGCTCATTTTCACAGTTTTAAATTTTCTTGTGCTAATTTTAACTTCCCATGGTTTAAGTACACTTTTACTTTAAGAAGCAGTCTGAACATCTTAAAAAAACTTCTTTGCTAATTTATAATGGCATTACATAATTGAGTAAATTATGAAGAATTTATTCACTTTCCCGGCAGAATTTCATCCAATCAATGTAATTAGCATCTAATATTTTGCAAATGAAGCTGACATCCTGTAACCTGGCCACTTGCTGATCATGCAGTACTGTTACCTTCGTTTAATTTCTAATTTCTATACACTGTCTTGTTATCCCATCTTCCTTTTCTTTATACAGTTCTGAAGCTATTTGAACAGTATACTGCTCACTGGCCCATTACTTGAACAGTTTCCTAGAAAAGAAACCATTTTTTTAACTGAAAGAGGGCCAGCCTTGTCGCTAGCAGGTTCTTCCTCAGAGGCCAAATCCTCATTGATGCTCTCATTTTGTTCAGGATGTGGTTTTAAAGCCATTCTGTCAGCTTGCACTTTGCAGTGGACTGACTTGATCCAGAAGTTAATTGCATTGACATTGACCTGCTTTAACAAGCCTAAAGTATCAATAAATCATTTCTTTAGTCACTGCACTTTTCCTGCTGCTTTATTGATATACTTCACCTGAACTGATAAATAGGGTGAAAAAAGATCTCTTCCTTCTAATATACTTTGTATGCTTAATACCTTTCTAAAGAAAAAACTTAATCCTAATATACATGAACACATAAAACTATGTTACTCAGATTACTTTAGCTTTGCTATTCTTATCCCTTTTATAAGATTCAGTTTTAGGAAGGCATTTCATTTAGAGAACACAATTTTACTTGTTAGGAAGTCTGACTGATGAGTCCAACTACAAATTCATAATAAAACTTCTCTAAACAACCCCAAAGTTCCTCTGAAGAAAATTATCTTCTTTTTTTTTTTCTTCCTGTCTTTCCACCTCCACCCCCAGATCTGTCTTTTCAAGTACCCTATGAACACATGCCAAGTGCACTCATACTGCTTATGGGTAGTCCAGAGAAAAAAACGTTTCCGCTACCGAGAAAATATAATCTTTTGTAATGTACCTCTTCACTTGAACCCACACTTCAGTGCAGCATATCAACATTGTTTTCCATCAGTAAATCAGCAAGCAAAATTTACTGTAAAATTTTAATTACTTCTTCTTTGTCACTAAAACAAAGTGAAAAAAGAAGCTGACATAAGTAACCTGTCAAGCAAAGATTTTATACTTATTCATAAGAATCTGTAAATACAATCACATGTAATATTTGTCAAAAATAAATGTGTGGTTGAGAAAAATATAAAAACAACAAAAAAACTAAATTATTCGTATGTTATTTATTGTGCATACATATGCATATGGCTTTAACTGCCGGGCATGAAAAGTTGGCTTTGGGAAACATGGAGATTTCTGCAAATCTGAATGAAATGAGGATTTTGTGGGTTTTTTAAAAAACAGAGAGAAAAAGTATTGTTTTAAAGATTATTTTTCTGATGTTGGTAAAATATAGGTCATATCCTGGGTCCACTAGATAATAGGAAGTTTTATCAGTAATCTCAGTCAAATTTTTGAAAGAGTCAATGCAAGGAACTTCCACTTAATATTGCTCCCATTATAAGAATGAATAGTATTTTGTATGCAGTGGCAAGGAGAAAAGAAAATCAATTTTGTGATTTTAACCTTAATCAGCATACTTGCATATGGCTCAGTACCTACTTTGTGAATATATGAATCCATGGTTGGAAAAGACCTTCAATACAGAAAGAAGAAAAAAGTAAAAAAGTATAGAAATAAATTAATGAACACACTACTTGAGTTCACTGAGTAAATGTTGAATTTTCAAATAAAAATTAACCCCTAATCATTTCCCTGCTCCTCATTTGGCTGGTGACTGAATCATTTCTTTTTAAGATGGCTTGCTACTGGAAACCAAAGCCGTGGCAATTTCCTCCTGTAAGCAAAAGAAGAGGAACATAATTTTCATCTCCTAGGTTCTAACAATCCATGTGGTTACTGGCTTTTAATATGTAATGAATAGATTGGAGTCTGGTGGCAAGAAAGGGGAATAATAGCATATCTAACAAAGTACAAATTTTTCAGCTTGTGACCAGAAGGGTTTAATGCCTTTAGTAAAAGGCCATTTTTAATGCAACTAGCATACTGATTAGAAAAGATCACCCTAAACTGCTTGAATTTAAGGTATGATAACCTTTAAAGGAAAAATGAATCCATTTTCTAAGTACAGCAGACAGAAAGTTCAAATGATAAGAATCACTTGTCAAAACTAGTAAAACAGGACCTAATATCTAATATTAGTTTTTTGCACTACATTTAGCATTTAAAATTTTACATGGTGCCTTAGTGAAGAAGTAACATTATTTGTGATGTGTGCTTTATGTGCAAAGGGAAACTAGAAATATTCAGTTTTTTCATACCAAGCCAAGGGAAATAGAAGCAGCATCAGTAAAGTTGAAACATCCAGCAAGGTTCAAGTATGCAGTTCCTGCAAGGAAGACTTATTAGTTTCACTGGGATGTAATTCATTACTATTCATTAGACACTTAAAAAGTTGGATATCTAACTTAAGGGTCATTATAAGATCACTATGAAATCAAAGTGTTAAGAACTTTCTGAAAGCAACTCATCCAATTCATTTTTTTTTATATCAGTCTCTAAAATAGGAAGGATTAAATAGTCACTCTCTCCACAGATAGCAAAGGCAGTGAATATGAGTAGCTTATCCCTACACCATATGTCTCCTCACAACAGTATTTTTTTCAGTCTGAGATGCATGCTCAAATTCACAAACTGAGATTAATGTGGCTCTGCTGTATGAAACCATTTTTGTACTGTATATGACAAAATTACTTGGATATTCATTGTATGAACGTATTATGAAAGTATAACAGAAGAAGGTTCAAAAAATAAGAAAGAGAAAGATAAACCACAAGAAGAAATTTTTTGCTAAACATTTCAGGGTGATTAAAATGGGATGACAGTGTTTTTTTCAGATAAATTCCTATCATCTACCAGAGCCAAGTTTCTAATCTCATTTTACCCTTTTAGGGAAACAGCATATCAGCATTTAACAGTAAGATAGATGCAGTTCCCAAGGGGTGAAAAGGCTGCTGTTGAGAAGCAGTAGAGAATGATGGAAGGAAACAGAGGTGAAAATTATAGAACAATACAATCACAGAATCATTTAGGTTGGAAAAGACCTTCAAGAATGAGTCCAACCATTTACCCAACACTGTCAATTTGCACACCTAAACTATGTCTCCAAGTAGGTAGAAACGATCAAAATAAAAGTCTTTTTGCCATTTTAAATTCCATTTTGAACGTCAAAGAAAGTGATTCTCAAACAAATAATTACTGAAAAAGGCACTTGCCTCTAGGCTGTGGATTGCTACTCCATGGATGTTACCTAGTATGATGGATTTATTGTACCATAGTGAGTACTATAGGGCAAATTATACCATCCTTACTTGTACCTCATACCAAGGTGTCCTGGTTTAAGGCAAATATGGGAGAAAACCTGCAAAGCAGTTCCTCTAGAAAACAAATTCAAGTGGCCCCTCCCCCAACTGGTTCAGGAAAAGATTTCCTTGGAGAGA
>VYXF01000459.1:79896-155613 GCA_013397295.1 Polioptila caerulea
AACAACAACCAAAAAAAAAAAAAAAAAAAAAAAAAAAAAAAAAAAAAAACACTAAACAACAGAACCTCTTTCTGCTCTGCAGAGATGACAAATTCAGAAAGTCTCTCTCGTGGGTTATAGCTCGGCTCACCCAGTCTGTTATCAGCCCCTCTGGCGCTGGGAAATAGCCCAGGGGGCCACAGGTGTGAGCTCCTGGTGCTCTTTTGGGTTTTTAGTCCAGAGCAAGTTCAAACAGTTCCGAGAAAACAAACAAACAAACAAACAACCCACAGCCCGGAGAACTTCTCTGCCTCAGCCAGCCAAAAACTAACAAAAAGCACAGGAAAGCTCTCTCTCACCATTCGCACTGCAGACAACACAGGCCGTGAGTGAAGGAAAGCTGAAAACTCTTTATGTTTTGAAAACAACCACCTCAGACATTCCACCACTTATCCTAGTCCCCCCTTCACTCTCAGATTCAGTTTTATGGTGTAAAACTTATTTCTGAGCTAAACAGACGAATGGGGATACAATTCAGCATCAACCCAAGACATAAGAATATAATTTTCTCTACAGACTGAAGATGCATGCAATAACAGTGTAAACCATTCTTACTGATTCACTGGATAAGGAAGATCTAATAAAATGTAAAAAAGAAGCTAGTAAAAAAAGTTATTTCTAAAATGAGTATTGCAAGTTTCTTTATAACAAAGATCAGATGAAATCAAGGTTCTTATGGGCTCCTGCTTATCACCTACCTTTGTAGGAGAAACCTTCCGCTTTTGAAGTCATCCCTGAAGCTTCCAGTCCCTCTTGGGTTCTTATTCCTGCACTGGGAAGAAAGTTGCCAAGTTGCCAAGTTTACCTGAAAGCTGCTATCTCATAGACAGGGAAATGCAGTAAAAATATAGGATATAGACAAATACTTTGATTTACCGTCTGCTGGGATTAGCTCAGATTATAAAGGTTTTTTTATACTCCGTTTTATTGCTACCAATAAGATTAAATTATATTTTCATTTAAGAAGGCTGTCCAGTTACTATGGTCATTGCTGGTTGCAGGCCTGGCCTCCAGAGGATATATGTTTCTTAGTCAGATATACTTGATAAGCATCACCAAAGCACAGGGCATGGACACTAGCAGCCCTGTGAAAGGGCAGGGGGCTTTCTGACCTTTCTAACTATGCCTTCAAGGCATGAGATGCTATGCCTGGACATTCATACTCAGAGTGTAGACTGGAGAGCAATTAGTTCTGCAGCAGTTCCATGAGTGCATGCTGACGACTTTTGTGAGGTAACTACAAATTGGAATCAATGGAGTTCAGCTTTCAATAGAATAATAATGGCAGAAGTGGCTCGTACAACTATTCACCTTTCAAGCAAAAGATTAGATCATCACGTGTCAAGATTTTTAAAGCAGAGCAGTAGCTCAGCCATGCATCTAAGTAGATGAATGGGGTTGTGTGCAGTAAAAAATAATGGCCTTCTTGGTTTATAGATATTTGTGGGGGATAGAATGAACAAACTGATTTATTCAATGAAACTTTTTATAGAACTTACATAATATTTGCATTCTTTTAAAGAATCTCTGTTGTAAGGGAAATAAGTTGTGGCTTCCCAGATTTATTTGCTCTCTGCATTCTTCTACATTGCTCCATTTCTAATAATTGGCACACACTGAGATGGCATCAGTCTGACTAATTTAAGCACCTAAAATGAGGCACAGAAGTTAGGCATTGCTTTTTTATTCCTAGTAAAGTAGATGTGAAAAAAGGTATTTGTATTATAGAGATTAGATCCCTCTCTCGGCTATTAGGAAATAGTAAAGCACATTTTCTTTTCTTGGGTTTTTTTTTGGTTCTTTTTTGTTTGGGTTTGTTTTTTGTTTTTTTTATTAAACACAACATTTTAAAATATTTGACTATATAGCATCCGTATCTGACTGTGGGCATTGACTTAGGGTGGCTGAATACAGAAATGGATTGCACAGAGAGGTTGTGGACTGTCCTTCCTTGGATGTATTCAAAACTCAGCTGGACATGGACCTGTGTAATTTTCTACAGATGACTCTGTGTTGAGTAGGAGGGTTAGACTAAATGATGCCCAGAGGTGCCAGTTGATTTCAGCAGTTCTGTTGATGCTGAATTGATTTTGCCTTTTTTGCTTTTGCTATTCTTTACATATACATTTGTAGCTCTGCATCCTATTGTAGTATTTGCAGCTAGCATTTTACCTACTTGATTAGACAGAAAGAGAAAATAAATTCCCCAGTGGCTCCAGGGTGGGGGTCCAAGGTTAGATTCTCTAGGAAGCCAATGTTGAAATTAGTTCTATGAGACATAATTTCATAAACAAAATTTAGTCACTATCTAAGGGCAGAGGGGGGAGATGCAGAAAGGGTTGGACCAGGGAGGAATTACCTCATTACTTATATCTCTAATTGGGGATTATTGTCCATTATGCTGATTTACTAAACACATTAAAATTGTATTCACTTTATGCTACTTGTGCATCTTCAGGTGCTTCTCACCTAGAAAATTGTGCACCTAAGGATCTGTATAAAGGTAACCCCTTTTTATCACCTAACTGTGTCTGGCTCATTATTTTAGGACCAGCAAAAAGGCTGTGATCACTGTGCTTCTGGGATTATGCTTTCCTCCTGGGTCATCTGACTGGGTCTTTCACCTCTTAAATGTGTTTTTTTCCTGCATGAGTTGAATCAGGAGCAATTTTTTTATCCATGTACGTGTCCTGTCACAATGGCTTGATTTCGCACTCATTGGAATGAACCATTCTTGAGGGTAGAGGAGATAATGTTTGAAACCATCTCCCCTGGAACTCCCCTCTTTCCAGTGTGATTTCCCATGGGATTCTTGCAAACATAGCCCTAACAGATCAAAGTGCACTCTCCTGAAGTCCAAGGTTGGAATCCTGCTGTTTGCCATCATCCCTTCTCTCGGTATCCTGGACTCCACCACGTCACAGCCACTGCAGCCAACAGTCAAAATCTTTGACCAGTTCTCCCTCCTTTTAAGGATCAGGTCCAGCAGATCATGTCCCTTCACCAGCAACACTGTCATTCCTGTCATGCATTTATCACACCAATGCACATAAATGGATTTTTTGTGATTGGCGCTGTTGGCCTTCCAGAAGATATTAGATACTTCATGACAAATTTCTTGAAAAATAGAGCAAATGGAATGTTGTCTCTTGGTCTGCAATTCTGGGTTTTTTTAGACTGTGCACTTGGGTAATACAGAATATATGACGCTTTTTTTTACAGACACCTTTTCTAGAAGGTAAGTGCCACTTACCTTGTACATTACAGTGCTGGTTTAGTTGTCTTGTTGGGTTTCCATATCTCTGTGTCACTAATTTTAGGATTTTTATTTCTTCAGAAAGAGAAGTGAATCTCTTCCACTTAAAATCATATTGCCTCACAAGTTATTTAGCAGGAAACAAGAAGATTAACAAAATAAAATTCAATTTGAGCTTGAGTGTTAATCAAACAGGCACCTTTATGCTCTATGAATGATTTAAGAAGAAACATAACATTATAAAAAGATGTAGCAAGCAATGTGCTAAATGTGCATCTTTCACAACGTAATATTAAATTAAATTTATGTTAATCCAGTTGAAGATCATTCCTTTAATTTTTCTTTTTAAAAAGACAATGACTCCCAGAGGTAAACTGAAGTTTCTTCTGTTTTAAAAAGAGAGAGAAAAATTTCAGCTTCAGAGTACATTTAGTCAAGAAACAATAAAATGAGAAATTTTTGAATGCTTCAAGAAATCTTGGAGACTAAGCTAAGAAATAAATTAAGTACAAACAAATCTTGAAGATCAAAAAGAAAATCTATCACTTTCTGACATAGCCTTTTCCTTTTCCTGTTATTTACCAAAAGAATGTAAGTACCAAAACATGAAAAAAATGTGAATGAGTAGTTTAATGTAAATGTCCCCAAGAGTGTGAGAGTATATTTTCTGTTCAGACAAAGATCTATCCTCTAAGTGAATCCTCCAGACTTGAAATTCATGCTTAGATTCTTTTCATAAATAAATGTTAGTCCTACAGACATTAAAAGGCCCTTGGTTTACTCAATTGTGGAAAAAAGTGAAAGGCCACACAAACTAAATTGTACACATCTGTACATTAAGTATGGCTTTTAATATGCTCGACAAGACAAAACAACAATTAACAAGTGAAGGTATCACGCTCATAATTTCATAATATCTGACAAATAGACACACTTCCTGGTATATATCATTGCCTCAGGCTTTCTGCAGAAACTGGCAGGCATGTCTAACCTGTACGAAGTTGTACTGAGCTTATCTTTTCCAAGACTTTTTGTGACTCTAAGAGCTAGATATGCTTGATTGTAATGGAAGTTAAATCATGGACAAAAGAAAAATGTTTAAATTGGAAAGACTGGTATGAAGAAATTGAAAGCTTTTCTCAGCTATTCACAAAATTTTAGTCTTAAAGCTTAATGTGAAAGTCTTCACAAGTGATAGGGAGGGATTCANGCTGAGCAGCCCTAGCTGCACCCGGGATTGACGCAGCCTTCTCTCGGGGCGGCCCACACCTGGCGAGCCGCTGCGGGCTCTATCGACCTAGCTGGTGTGAGGGGTTTGGAAGCAGCGGCGCGTCATTCGTTGAGGGTTTTGCAGGCTTCTGAGTAAAAGCCATAGAAGAAATGGTACAAAGGGCTGGAAGAATTTCTTCCTCATGGCTTTCTAATAATGCTGGATGCATGAATTGGAACTGAGGATGAGACAAATGACCAGAACTGGCATCTGGAATATAATGACTACCCTGGATGAACACCTCTGCTTTTGACATCCCATATAGGTATAAAACCAAAACTATATGTTGAATACCAGCTCCTCATCATGAATTACTGTTCCATGAGTTCCAGTATATCTAGGGAAAATTTGCAGTAAGGCCATGCTACCAACAGAGAAGATTTAGAAAATTTCCCCAGAAGATTCTGAAATCAGAAAGACTTTCCACTTCAGAAATATGAATTTTAGATAAGATGACATCAGCTCTCCAACTTAGAAGGCAGATAAAAAGCTCCCTTGTAATTGTACAAGCAAAGCAAAGCAAAATTGAGTCTGTGCACTGGCTTGCTTAACACCAAGAGGCCAAATTTGGAATGTAGCAGTGATTTACAAATCTCACACACATAAGTTATTAGACTAATTCCTGACCAAGAGCAGTGTGTTTTAGCATACTAATAGGAAACTTAACCTTGATATGTTTGCTGTGAATAAGGAGGATAAAGAAAAAGAACTGAACAAAACTATAATGTGATGGTTTAAGTATTTAGTTAGAAATTATTTTGGTGGCAAATATTCTTGTATATGAGCAACAGCTATACTCTTGGACTATTTGAAAGATACAATGTAAACAAGTAATATTTGTTATGCAATAATATAATTGGGCTATATTTAATGTTTTAGGGTGGAATTCATCTAACCTAATATTGGGTGTCTGCTGTGCAGACATGTTCACCTGCACAAATCACTCTAAGATTTTTGAATGGTATGATAATTCTTTCTACTGATGATTTAAGACTCATAAGACTCATGTGTTGCTAGCTTCTGTGTAGATTCCTACCTTTGTTTGTAACCATAGATTGTGATAGGCTAATTGACCACAACTGCAGTAAAGTGTTCATTTTAAGTAGTGATGATAGCTTCCCAGTAACACTTTTCAGATAGTCAAAGATTCACACCCTCCTTCCTGTAGACCCAACAAAAATGCATCAGTTTGAACACAAAAGCAAAGCAGTCACCTTCATCCAGAAGGCTGCAGAAAGACAGCTGCAGTGATTACCTGGAGATGACTTATAGTCAGGTCAAATTGAAACACTAAAGCAAATACTGAGGTGTCTGACATCACTATGTGTGCCCTCTTTGTGACATTTCCCTAAGATATCATATGTACCACAGATCCACCAACTAGGATTGTTTTGGTTTAGGATTGCAACTGTGTACTTTAAAGCTACCACTGCTAGTTTCTTTTTCATGCAGCAGCTTATTACAAGCATTTTTTTTCTCAACACATATTGAGTTATAGTACGTTACTGAATTCTGTGGCTCAAGAAATATGTCTTATACATGTGCAGAAACAGCAGAAATACAATAAGACTTTTATAACAAGGTATTAGCAAGTTCAAATGCATTAATGACTTTCAATATCATTGAATGTGCTTTTCATAGATATAAACAAAAGTAAGAACATAAATAGACTTTTTAAGTGAGCTAGGATTGTAATGAGCTTATTATTAAAAAAGTATATTCTTTCATGTTATAATCCTGAGGTTAAGCTCCACTAATTTATTCATATGCTTTTGGTTAAGCAAGATAATTACAAACAAGTGATTGAATCATTTGTTTTATTTTAAATGTAAAGAAAGGATGTATTTCTTTACCTAAATACGTTCTTACAAAAGAAGGGATATTTACAAGAAAGCAAAATTTATCATATATTCACTCCGTTGCACATCTGTCCTTACAGAAGATGGATCGCCTGCAATTGTCCCTTTTCTGATTATGTTGAAACCTTTAAACTGAGGGCCTGGGTAAAGTTACTTCAGATGTGTCTGTCTGAGTCTACAGCTTGCCTGAAAGAAGGTGACTGAGAATCTTGATTTTTAGATTGCACTAGGCTATCGAGGTAGGAATCACATCTCCATATCCACTGACCAGGGATCTAGCCTAAGAAAAGTCACCTTGGTCTTTCTACACTAACTAGAAAAGGTAGACACTCCTAGAGATTGAGTCATCATATCCAGCTAAGTCTTAAGACTAGATAATTGAATCATCTGTACAAGTGGTTCAGTCTCAAACAATTATAGAAAGAGTCAATAAAGGACTTTCAGATTATTTACCTAAATGGCATATGGGAAAAGAAAGGTGGAAGGAATTCCACTCTGAGAGTGCTCACCCTTGGCTCTCTCTCACATTAGATGGACAACTATTACTAATTATCTTGTTCCTCACTGCACAAGGTGCTCCAAATTGCACTAAATGGTACACTATTGTGCAAGAAGGAATAACAGCAGCAGTCAAAGCAGCAGTACCTCAGTCATACCGCAACGATTTTCCGTGGTTCTACTGTACGTATAAACTGCACCTTTAAAAATAAAGCTGGGAGGTTCAGGACAACTTCTTACAAAGTGAAAAAAGGCTTAAAAATAATGGGGAAAAATAAATTGGAGAATAAAACCAGGTCCCTAAAAATTGGGTTTTCATTACCAGCTTTCAGACTAGTTTTGTCTTCTGTCAGAGTACATTTCCTATGTTAGCAACCAATTGACTGCTCACATATGCAAATCCTCACTGAGAAAGGTTTTGTCTTAACAAAAACATGTGCTTCAAAGGTAAGAATAATGTTATTCTTTCAAATATGGCAGACATTAAAAATTTATATCCCTTTCCAAGGCTTCTTCCACTTAGAATGTACAACATTTATTTTAAAACAATTACACTATATGAAGCACTGCCTAAAGTATGATCATTTGAGTATTACTGGTACAGAAACTTCAGGTCCAGAAATATGCTACATTTATATATTCTTGTTATGATAGAAAAAAGTAAAGCAGTGTGAAAAATAAAAGTTCCTATTGAAAAACACAAGGATATTAAATACAATTGGAAACTGAACTGTCTAGTAATGGTCAAAGTACTTAATTAGTCTTTTTTCACAGAAGATTGAGATTTAGGTCAGAAAAATGCAAAAAAAAGCAAATATAATCTACTGCTAAAAATTTGCCTTGCCAAGCACAATTTATAAAGCTACTAAACAGCTTTTGAGAGATTTGGAAAAGTCTCAAGAAAGCTAGCAGGCAGAAATGCTAGTAGTTAAATAAATCCCATTCTTACTCACATGGATGTCAGGACTTAGACAGAAATGGTTAAAGAATTGTGAAAACTGCCAGCAATCTGTCTGACTACAAAGCCAAAACAGTGCTTCTGGTTGTTCAGGTAGATTTCCTATCCACTAGCACTGAATTTTGCCTTTAACAAAAGCAAGGGCGTTGCATCATTCTAGAAATCTTGCTTTATAAGAAAGATAGTGTCATCCTACTAAAACATGGGTGGATGAACGAAATACATGGATGAAAGCAGGTACAGCAATTATGTCAAATCAAGATACAGTGAAATATATCCAAAAACTATCATATAAACCATTCTCCCTAGGTTTTCTCTGTGAAGATGGTCTCCAGTGCTCTAGTGCTTTTTATTTGTGACCATTTGGATCACAATTCCTTCTAATGTTATTACAATAAACAATAATTTTCAACCCAAATTGCATGGAGTGGAGTAGCTTTTTTGTGTTATTTGATGTCCCATGAAACCATTCCCATAGGTACAATGCATGTAAGTATAGTTGTCACAAATAAATACAGAGTTTAATGAGAGGGTTTCATCCAAGTTTTGACAAAGTACAATGCTGGGACACCTTTCTAACTGAAGTAATATCAAAAATTTACAAATATTTTCAACATGGAGTGCACCTGCTTTAGGAAAAAAGTCATTATATACGTGTTACATAAGACTTTATATGATGCAATTACCTGAATCAGATTTAGTGACACAGATGATCCATCCAGCCTGCTCAGAGCTGTTGTAGGCTGCTCAAGAGAAAAGATTACAGTTTCCTGTTTTCCATATACTGGCCCTTTCTTAGATTCACAAGATTAATAGCACAGCTATATCAATGTATATTTGGTGTTTGTGGAACTGTGCACACAAATAAGGATTGTTCTTTGATTTCATCTTCCTACCTTTGACTTAGAGTCTCACCAAATAAATATGAGCACCATGTTGGTGGCTTCCTTGGAGTTACACTTATTTACACCTGTAGAGGTGTAAATCTATACTATTGTTGCCTCTTGCAAAAGTACAAAGAGGCTTTCAAAAGGAAACTATTTGGAGCTGTACTTTATTTGCCATTCATCGCTGTGCATTCAAGAAAATGCCGCATTATCCTCTGGAAAGTTTGCTGTTGGTAAGCCATTGCTTAGCAGGTAATGTCATAGGAAATTACTTCTTTCATTGTCTGTATGTGCTTCTAGTGATTCATTCACAGTCAATAGTTCTGATGATCCCTTCCCCACTTTTATTTACTTCAGTTACTCTGTTGAATTTTCTTTTTCTCAGGGGTATGCATATATCATTTTCTTGTTAAATCATGACTGGAAGAAGTAATGCCACTTTTTGTTTACTAGGCTTTTCCATTTGTACCAGCTGCTATGAGACAGAGCAGAAATCCTGCTTAAAAGTTCTCCAATTATGCTTCATTATTTTATAACATTTTCAACAGCTGGATGCTTAATTACATGCACTACAGAGCAGAAGTATTTTCTCTCTTTTGGCAAGCGTGCAGCTGCAAATCTTGTGGCTTTAACATGCTATCTAGAACACATTAATCATCCTTCTAAAGATTCCTATCAGCAATAGCAATGAAAAATAACTGAGAATGAGTTATGCAACAAGCAAATGATCAATTGCATATCTACTTTGAATATTATAATTTGCAGCTATAGTGCTTGAAAGCACCTAATACTATGAATGAAATAACTTAGCAGCTATTGGTTGTTGAATGCTTATCATTGCAACAATTTTAATAACAGAATTGAAGTGATAAATTTTACAGAAACCAGACTCAGAGACCCTTCTAAAGGAAAAAAATATGTTCATAGAATAATCATTTTAGGTTTGTAGGACCTAAAAGATCTATTCAAAAATTACTCCTATTTGCTCTGATTAATTTTTTGCACTTCATTTCAATGTACACCCACACTCATAAAAATATTGCTATAAATTTAAGTTCTGATAAATAAAATTACCATCTATTCAAAATATTGAAGATCATTTTCTTCTTAAGAAATGTATGAAACCTCAAAAAAATCTGAAAGACAGAGTACTTTTTAGTTTTGAAATCTATTCTATCAGCTCTATGGAATCTATACAGATTTCTCCTGTAACCCAAGGGGACAAGTTGAGGAAGTGTTAGAGGTGACCCTTGTAGTTTATTTGAACTAAAGAGGCCCCATAACAAAGCTGAAAAGGGATTTTTGACTGGGGCATATACTAATAGGATAAGGGGAAATGGGTTGCAACTGAAAATGGGTATGTTTAGATTGCATATTAGAAAAAAATCCTTGACTGTGAGGATGGTGAGACACTGGAAGAGGCTGTCCAGAGAAGTCGTGAATGCCTCGTCCCAGGAATTGTTCAAGGATGGAGCTCTGAGCAATCTGGTCTAGTAGAAGGTGTCCTTGCCTGTGGCAGGGGGTTGGATTTAGGTGATCTTTAAGGTCCTTTCCATCCCAAGCCATTCTGTGATTCTATGATTCTGTGGTTTTCTTTGCTCTTATATTTGGACAGAAAACTCTCTGCTCACCAGAGCATCACAAGCACANACTGGAAGAGGCTGTCCAGAGAAGTCGTGAATGCCTCGTCCCAGGAATTGTTCAAGGATGGAGCTCTGAGCAATCTGGTCTAGTAGAAGGTGTCCTTGCCTGTGGCAGGGGGTTGGATTTAGGTGATCTTTAAGGTCCTTTCCATCCCAAGCCATTCTGTGATTCTATGATTCTGTAGTTTTCTTTGCTCTTATATTTGGACAGAAAACTCTCTGCTCACCAGAGCATCACAAGCACAATTTTTCAGCTGGCACCCTGAGCTGATTATCAGTATTTGGGCTACATATGCCATTCTATAAACATTACAAAGCTTTTAAATCACACAAGGAAGTTGCATAAAAGTAATTACTTGTCAGGATGGAGAACAACATGAAGCCTGAGACTTGGAGCAGCTGCAGAAATTCAAAGATCTTTTTATTCACCTATTTTGCCAGGTAAAAATGTACATTGTTTGGAGGTCTGGATCTGTAACACTGTCTGAGTTGGGAATATGGTTACCCAAAGCAGAGTCCTTTAATAAAACAGTTTCATGTAGCTAACTTTTTTTTAATTTAAAAAGAAATTCAGTAATTTGGGGAGAATACACTGAGAAAAGGAAAAGGATAAGATTTTTGTGAATAACTACAAGATGGGATGATAAGTCTCAGTTTAATATCTTTGGTTGGATCTCATAACTCCCTGCTTCTCAAAAGAAAGTGGACCTAAAACTACTTTACTAACATCTGCCTCTCTGATTTTCAAAATCTGAAATATCACTACAGTAAAATGTGATTTTTTAATCCTTAAAAGTAGAGATGCTAGTCTACTAAAACTACATAAAAATGTATTTTTATGTATTTAGAAATTTCCAGTTGTTAGGGACAACACAAAACAGAAGACACAGAGTGAAAAAAATAGCTGCTGCAAGAAAGGGATAACAAATTTTTCTGATTAAGATAAATACTTTCAACACATTGATTATCCCCAAACTACTTCTATCACTGATTATTGACTACTTCTGTGAAGAGGAAGATCATGAAAAGCAAATTAATAAGAAAGTTGTGGAAACATGTTTTATAGGGAGAAAATTTTTAAAAATTACCTCATCTGACTTACAACAGTCCGTGATGACTGCCCTTCCAGTAATGAAAGCTATACATTCCCTGACATCTCAGCCTGCCCCAGTGACTGCATCCTTCCCATGCTTACACGGTGGCTTACTCATTTCCTAACTCAGTCTTTACAGAGTAGTCTTCACAGTGTAGTCTTCACTGCACAGTCCTTGACAATACAAACTCTCTCCTGCCCCCCAGGAGCCATCCTTATCCCACTTGCTTGTCACTGCTTACTGAATGTGCTTTTCACATCCACAGATTTCCTCTTGTCCTAGTCAAATCTAGGGACATTTCACCCTATATTCTGGGCTTCATAACTGAGTCAGTTCTAGCCAAGGTGTCTGACTTTCTCTTGCTACATTTGGATTGCTTATTGGAGTGTGGAACTCATACTGTGTTTTCCCTGTACCTTCCCTAAGTCCATTATGGTATAGATAATTCAATACAAAAGGAATTAGGTTGGTGGTTTAAATAAAGGGATGCAGACAAGGTAAACTGATTCATTTCAATAGTACAGATGACCAGATACAATATAAGAAATTATGGAAATATTAATCCAAATATTCAGCTTTAACCAATACGCAGCTGATAAAAAAGAGACTGCTGCTGTGCTGTGACCAACAAGCTGATGTTCCTTTAAGTCCATTGCAGTAGCTCAAAAATAGTTTTTGTGGACATGCAGAGAATTTTGGCTACTAAGCAGTAATCACTCAAGCTTGTTAAAATCATGAACATTTTGCCTCATGTCTCTTCAAACTCAACACATAGAAAGCAATCTTCTTCAAGACTAGAAGCAGAGCTTTAGCCAAATTTACATGTTCTATGAGATATTAAAATAAAATAAAAGATTAATAATATATCATATATAATAACTTCAAGTGGACATTAATATATTTTCATCATGTTATGATATGATTGACTTAGCATAAGATGATAAGAGTGTTCTAGCATGAAGAAAATTTTTTAAATTTTTATTTCCCAGGGACACTGTATTTTAATCAATTAAACATGATCTTTTCAAGAGATACACAGACATTGAAGGTAGATAAGCAGGTGGCAAAAGCCATGACACACTCATTTGGCTACTGAGTTAATTTTCTGGAGAAATAAACCATATAATGATGTTTAATTCCCTTGTCTGTTACAAATGATCCTTTAATACATATGAATATAGTATGAAGATACTTTCCTGACTGCCTAGATGCAAATTTAAACATATTCTTTTAATTATAAAGAAAATTTGTGGCACAGATAATTCTGGAGACAGTCATAGCATAGTGTTACAATACAGTAATTACATTTCAAAGGGAACCTTTCACTGTCAGTAAGAGTGTTAATCAATAATTAAGATACGAGGATGAGTAATGCAATAAGCCAAATTAGTTTCATAGTTGGTTGCTAATATTGATGACTCAATTACAGGTGAAAAAATGAAAGCATTTTTAAAATGTTTTTGGATATGCTTTCAGCACTTAATTTTTAATGTATTATGAATATAAAACATTACTTTAGAGAAGAATATATGAAAGAGTTGTTGTAGTTGGAAGAGTTTAATTGCCATAATTCATTTTTGTTTCTACTCTAAAGATCTTTTAAATATACTCAAGGATCATCATCTTTAAGAGTGGCAATAAGGCTAAATTTCACCAAAGG
This sequence comes from Polioptila caerulea, assembly GCA_013397295.1. Lineage (NCBI taxonomy): Eukaryota > Metazoa > Chordata > Aves > Passeriformes > Certhiidae > Polioptila > Polioptila caerulea. The sequence continues at coordinate 93,061 of VYXF01000459.1, forward strand.
CAACTAATAATTTGAAAAATCATATCTCAGCTTTCCACCAAAGTCACATTTTGTGTTCTGAAAATGAAAATACAAAATTATGAATGCAGAGTTCCAAGTAATAATACTAAGACGGCCTAAGATAATCATGTTAGAAAGTACAGAGTATCAAAACCTTCTGGCATCACTGTAGTTCATTTATGTCTTTCATGGGGTAGACATTGTTGAACCAGCACCCTACTCACTAAAAAATATGCAGCAGTATGAGACAACTGCTAAGATTTCACTGTTACAAATAGTCTTCAAGTAATTTTGCAACAGGCTCGCTGAGAAAAAAAAAGTCAGCACATACTGATAAAAAAACAGGCAACCAAAAAATCACCTCATAGACATTCCCAGATTTTATTAAGGAATACATTCACAGTGTAGTAGAGGTATTCTGATTTATGATTCTGAAAATGCCTTAATGGAATACACTGGTGAAGCAGAAACACATGAAAACAAAATTGTATTGCATTAAACTTCAGGGGAAAGAGTGCACATTGTTCATCTAAAAACACAATGATTGAATAAAGCTTTCTCTGAGATTAAACTTCTTCAAAATTTAAAATGGGAAACTTCAGATGTGAGGTGTCATAGATAGTATTAAAAAAATGAGATATCTAAAATCAATTGGTGTCATGTTCCTGTGGGTTACCTTCTTAGCAAGATCAGACAGCCAGCTCAGATCTTAGTGCATTTGCTTCCGCACCTGATGTGGCTCGTTTACTACTTGGAATACAGAAAAAGATAATTTTATGAATGAAAAAGAATCTTTCTATACTTTCTAATTGAAAGTATAGAAATAATTTATGCTGACTTACTTTCCAAGAAGGAATACCAAATCACCTAGAAGGCTGATGCTGACCATTAGAAAACAGTGCCATGCTCTGAAATTTTTTGTTTAGCTCAGGACTAGTCTCATAGTCTCATAAGCTCAATAACATGTTGCTGCTTTTTTTTTTTTTTTNGCTGCTGCTTTTTTTTTTTTTTGAAGAGACAACTTCTCTTAGTAACCTTAAGAAGGCTGTCGCTCTGATTTTTCAGGTTTTCTGGTGCACTGTACAGCTGGATGTTTTCATAGTTGGTAGTTCTTTCTCACACACGGGTGTTATAATTAAAAGCATGTTTATGTTAAGACAAGGTTGTTACAGACTTTCTCTTGGAGCAAAAAACAACTGATGGGCAGTTGTCTTGACCAATGGGATGGGAGAGGGGTCAACCTTCTCCTTCAATCCCTGGTCTGTGTAGAAATACTATAAATATGGAGTCAGATGTTGTAATAAAGAGTTCTTATGCCTTGTTCACCAAAAGGTGTCTGTGTGTGTCTTTGCACGTCCAACAGTGACAGAAGGCAGCCAGCAGGTCAGGACTCATTAAGCCCAGCCAGGCAGCAGAGCATGGGGGCACCTTCTACCACATTCCACAGGAATGGGATTGCACTGGCAGGTGAGGAGGATGTACTCAGAGCCCTTACTCAAACATTAGAAATGGGATTCACTTCAGGACAGCAGCAACTTGTCAGCAAAGCTGGGAGAGAACTGTGGGATGGAGCTGCACTGTTCCACAGAGTCCAGCATCCTCCCAGTGTGCCCATGCACACTTCTGCTGCTGCTATACAGCTTCACAACTTGTATGTGACTTCCTAAAAAGTTATGCTTTATGACCTCGTGTGGGGTTCTTTCCCGGTCCTTACAATAGCTCTTGGAGTCTTTAGAATTGTAGGATTGATATATAGAAATTAGTGGAGAGGTAGATGGTTAAATAAAGTGCTCCATTATGGATAGATAAAACTCTGTTCATTACTTAGTAGGCATAATAAAGTTATTCTCACCACTAATCTCTGAGGATTAAGAGAAAATTTGTTCTTCCATGGAACAAAAGCAGTAATAGAATTTGAGATGCTACAAATATATGCAGCAGTTTAAAGTTTTTAAGTTTTTAATCTGAATTACGAATGTATTTGCCATGAGTATTGAATATTTAATAGTGGTTAGTGCCTTCAAACGTACCAAATAATAAAACACACTATCAATTTACACATTCTGAACACTCTGCATGTATAACTAGCAGACAATTTCATGCACCGATGTTAGGATGTATTCCAGATATGTTATGTGCTTCAGCTGTGAAAAAAAAAAAAAAAAAAAAAAGAGGAAAATGACTGAGAACAAACGACAGCATGCTTTACAATGTCAACACATATGCAATGCATATAGAACTATCACATGGCAAAGGAATCCTTACAGCACCAAAGTTACACCTTAGTGAGCAACTGGACCCTTGCTCTTCAGATTTGCCCAGCAGCTCATTGCACTGAAAATGTTCAATCATGAAATGTGGGCATCTTATGCAAGATAGCTTTTTTATCTTACAACTGATCAACTGTTAAATGATGTTGGAATGCTGGGGAATAAGTACTTTGGCTTTCCATTGCACAACAGAATTTTGGCTTTTCCATTTCCCTACATACTATGACACATAGTTAAAGAGATGAATTTCATAACGTGAAAAAAGCATCAATAAACGTTGAATTTTCATACAGCATAAGTAAGGAATAAGCCCAATTTTGGTGGTGTGAATTGTATAAGTGAGCACTGGCTACTTTATTCGTCAACAAAAGAGAAGGCTCTGGAAAAATCTGATGCTTACTTCCCATCTATATGGTTGATTTCAGGTGCTCAATAGATTCTCTGCAAATCACCTCTGGTGGCCAGTTTAGCTTCTTTCTTTTTAGTTCAGCTAATTTTATGTGTCTGGGACCTCAAACCCTGGAAAGGATGTTCTGACATTGCAGAGGATATAATTACTATAGTTTTGTATGAAAATTAAATAAATCCTGTTGCGGTCTAAAATAAAAAAATACTACTGAGACCTCAGTCACCCTGATCACTCCCTGGAGCACATAGAAAGACACATGCATCTCTACAAGGTGAATGAACCCATGTAGGATCTAACTCTAGTTCTAATTAGTCACCTTGAAGGAAAATAACTTCATAAGTTCCAGCAGAGTTAACATCATTTTGTGCAGTTCCAGTTTCTTCAATGGAAAAAATGGAGCAGAAATACACATGCAGAATTTGTGGATATTCTAGATTCAATGCTACTTATCAGAACTGTAGGCATATTTCTGGGTAAGTGACAAATTGTGAGCTGTATAAATAGTAAACTAGTCAGCTCATAATTTTTCTTCATTTACATATGTTATTGCAACATTTATTTACCAATCCCTATATCTGTGTTTGGAAAATTATTAGCAAACAAAAAAATGTTAAAATTATTTTCCACTTTGGATATGACAATTTTACTGTGGTTTTGATAGTTGTTTATTTAGCTCCCATTATAAGACTGTGAGGAACTATAATTTATAGCTTTCAGAAACATTACATGCAAAAAAATGCATTTTGTTCTGCTTGGAAAGTAATTGTCAAATTTTGTCCTGGATGACATTTTCACATATTTGCTCCAGGTTAAATGTACCGTTGCCACATTAAAATCTGAACAAATTTCACAGCAAAGTACCTATTTCTGTCAACAAAAATCAGCTTCTGTGTTTGAAAAAGACACGAAGCCACCTGGAAAACTTCAAAGGAACACTGTATCTGGTGTAGTTAAACTGATTTTTGTGTGTGCAGTACCAATCTCTGAGTATACAATGCTGGTTGCCATGCTGCTTTCTACATTATTGCTATTTTTACTATTAGTCACGAATTTAACTCTGCCTAAATAAATTTTGTTATCAGTCTATACTGGCAGTCTACTGTCTTGTGTTGAAATTTTTTAATATTCTTTTTTTAGGAATAATATTAAAAGGAGAAATCAGACTTTCACAAGGAAAAAAGAAAATTAAGTGATGATAAAAGTCTCTCCACAAGATGTTCCTCAATTATTATTTCCCTTGCTAGAGTTAGGTTCCTAAACTTGCACAAAAAATGAAATACAGGATTTGATGCAAGGGTCATTCAATTATTAAACAGTTCTGTATGATAAACAATAGACTTGTTCATTTGGTTTTGGAAATAGAAGCCAATACTGTTAATAACTATGTGAATGTAAAATTTTGAGAATTCCATTTATTTCCTCATAATATCTGCAATTTCAAGGAATAAGAAAACTCAAGCAAAATTGTCAGGGGGCATCTATATCCTATTATGAACTTAAATTAGGAGTAAAATCATAAGTAGTATACAATTAGATCCTGTACAACATGAAAAAGTAAACTTTACCTATTCTGTCTTCCTAACTGTGAAATACATCTGGCTCTTAAATAGTGTCCCCAAAGAAGTTGTGAAAATTTTGTGCATTCATCTAAGGCAAAACTAATACGTTGAGTACACAGTCAAGGGAGTAGCTGAATCATCTGTTGCATCTGCTCCATCTCAAATACCCAAAGAAAGTGCCAAAGTGGGCTGAGGCTTGATAGGGGTAATGCAAAATGTAAGACAAATATTCAGCATTAGAGCCAGTGAGAGATATTGAGCTTGACAAGAATTTTAGGAAACTCAGCCCCGACATACTGTCAAGCGCTTAGGAGGGTTGTAGAATGAGAGAGAATAGGGAGAGAAAATTGATTCACCAAGGAGGGTGATTTTCATGGCTAGCACCTGCAGTTGTTTTGTCAAAGAGCTGAGACAGCTCACTGTTGTCCTTTATAAGCCGGGCAGAAAAAAGGAAGGCAGTGCTAAGGTTCACATCTAATATACCTGCTTAAATAAGCAAGGCACCCAGCCAAATGAGGAAGAAAATATCTTTTTTTTTTTTTCTTTTTTCCTGACCATTGTGCTTGCTTGTGATTGTGAAATTTTTGAATTAACGTGGTCTTATCCCAAGGAATGGAGGCAGGAGGTGGGCACCTCAGGACTCATACCAGAGCAGTTATATGCAGATGGAGAAGAAAAATAATAAGTATTGGGAGTAGGGCATATCAAATTTTAAGTACTGTTCACTTTAAGTGTTTTAATTCTTAAAATCCCCTAAACCCTGTTTATTTCCACACACATCCCAACAATAAAAGGTGACAAATAGCAGGAATTCCAGTCTGTCCAGCTCTACTTTCCACTTCTACCATGATTATGAAACCTTGTTCATAGTTATCTGCATTAGCCATAATGACCAGAATTATGTCAATGGTAAGCTGGAAATGATGGAGATGGGAAATTCTCTGTGAAACTTATAGGTTAACTTCTTGGAGACCATTTTCTGAGAAAATTTTAAAGGATTTTGTGTTCCAAAGTTTGCTGTGTTTGAGCCTGTAGGTTGTAAGCTGAGCTAAAAGATTGCAACTGGGCAGTGAAGGGGAAGACTGGCTGATAACTCCAGCTGTTTCTGTTTGGGTCAGGTTAAACCACGTCAGAAAAAGTGATTGGAGAGGGGATTCTGCTTTCCCAACAAACATCTGTGCATGCTCAGCTTGGAGACCCCTCTGCAGGGGAGGATGAGGCAAGCAGGGATGTAACAGGGTGTTGCAGTTCCTGTGGGCAGTGGGAGATTCCTGCGAAGAGCAGAGCCCAGCTCTGCAGGGAACAAGTTCTCACCCCAGCACAGCTGGAAAGGGTCTCTACAAGGGAGACATAAATGTGTTTGGAAGAACCTAAATTGATGATTTGTCAGTACTGGAGGAAACAAACCTTGTAAGAAAACAGGAACTATGGAGAACTCTTCCCCAGCCTTTGTCTCATTTAGAAGAACTGATGTTTTCATGATTAAAAGTGTTTTTCTTTTCTAGCTCATATATTTCTGTTTAGCTCTGGACTACTTTTGAATACTGGAAAACATTGGTATCATCTAGTGCTAAGATAATGAGATTCATCTGCCCTAATTAAATGGTGTTCAGTCAAACTAGGCTTCTTCTGTACTTACTGAAAAGAAGTAAGCACTTCTTAAAGGTCATCTCATAATAAGATTTTAGGATAAGTAAAATTAATTGCCCTACAGAGGAATTCTAGAATGACCAGTTTTCACTTACTAGCTAAATCCTAGTGTCTAAAATTGGTTGCTATGACTCCTTCCCTTCTCATACTTCTAGTCCTAGTTCTAACAATATTTCATATATGCTTATATGAAATATATACTATATATATACACTTTAAATAATACATACTATTAAATAGTATATTATATATACTATATAATATACGTATAATTTTGAAGGTAGTACTTGATTCTGTCCATGAGTAATGTCAGCAATAATTATCAGACTAATATAATTAGTTATTTTATGACTAATATATAAATTTATATAAATTTGTATATAATATAATATAANATAATATAATATAATATAATATAATATAATATAATATAATATAATATAATATAATATAATTAATATAAATTATATAATATATAATTTTTAATATATATATAAAAATGAATATATATAAATTTTCCTTTCTTTTAAAGGAAAACCAAACCTTTGCCTATGAGTTGCACTCATTTTTTGGAGTAAATTTTTTCATTTGTAATACAAACTGTCATCTTTTATTAGAAATTATTAAAACCACTGGACTTTTGTGAAAATTGAATATCCTAAAGTAGAAAGCAAACAAGTTTGTACATCAAGGCTAAAACTGCATGACTCTAGTGCAGGAGACATTATATTCAAACTAAATTAATATTTTCTAGTATTGCAAGTAAGAACTTTCCGTATTATCTACACTATTTAAAATGCTGATTCAGCATAAATGCAAGAAATAAACCAAAATTATATCAAACAACATGATGAACACTTTAAAAGAACAACAGTTTTAAAAATCTCCATCATAATTATATGAATCTTAACAGAACTTCTCTGATTTCTCAGCCATGTAAAGATATATTAGTGTTCATGTGTAAAGTAAAGCTAATTTTTTTGCCTTGTTAAATTTACATGTCATGGAATAAGGTACAAATATAAAGTGACTAAATTTATTGTGTGCATATTATCCCAACAAAATCTGACATTCATAAAAATCTTTGAGCGGCAGACATTTATTTCTTAAGTGATTTCTCCTACCAAAGACACACATGGGCCCTTTCCCAGAGCTATCAATAAAATGTCACTGGGGCTCTGAAATCAGGGGCATGAATTCAACCAATAAAAACAAAAAGTTAAAAGTTAATAAAAAGGAGGGGCTACAGAGACTAGACAACTGTCCATGAGACAAACAAAGAGAGGAATTAACTTGACATATGTGAATCATGGAAGTCTAAAATAATGTGAAATCAAAAGAAATATCTAGGACTGAATGCAAATGAAACCTTGTATTGCCACTGTCCACTTAAGAAAATTAACCCCTGGAGTATGGGAAAAAAGAAATTTCACTCCAGAGGTAAGAAACATGACAGGGGCATGCACTGTTTACACTTTTGAGAAAAGAATGGAAGGCCTGTACGGACTGACAAGAATAACAACCTTTCATTCAGGGCAGCCTCAGAAGGATTTGAAGCTGTCATGTTGCTGAATGAAAGACTAGTGATGGATGCCTTATAAGTAATGGGGAAAATGCAGAAGTAGTCATGGAAGAAAGATTGGTATGAGAATCTGGTAAATATTAATATATACAGAGTCATCTCAATTATCCAAATCACTTGCCAGAAAAACTCTCAATTACTAAAAATAAAATATGTTCTCTGAAGCAAGAAGAGCCAACCAAAGAACAGGAAGAGAATCTCCCTGAATTTAAGGGCAGAATATCATGCAAATGCCTCAGAGGTGGACTTTGGTTTCCTTCATTCCTCAGCAGTGAAGAATTTTGATTTTACACAGCAAAAAGCAAGTTGTTCTGTAAAACTCCATGTCATTCATTATAATAATAAGATATGGACTGTTCCTGGGAAGTTTTCTGTACATGATGTTACTTGAACTGGCTATTCTAATCCCTGGGTTGATCACCAGATCTCACCAAAGATCACATCAGAAGTTATCCAAGTCTGAGGAAGTCTAGTTGTAAAAGACAATTAAGAAAAACTGGTTTTTTTCTAATGCTTATTGAGGTGTGACATTGAAATCTATGATGGTTTTTTTTTCAGAATTAAATACCTGATTTTATGGGGTAAAAGTGATTTAACAGCGTGCTGCAAAGTGCTAAAAAAATTAGTCATCAAGCACAGAGGAAGAGTAGAAGACATAAAGGGAGATCATTTAAGTAAAGACATTGAGTAAGCATAAGAATTAAAGATATTTTATTTTATATCAATGCTTTAACCCTGTGGAAACAAATGAGAATGTCTGTATGTTCACATATGGAGAAAGATCCTATAGAACCCAAATATGACAGACTCAATAAAAAATAAAGGTAAAACATGACAGAGGCATTAAAGTTATTTAGGTCCCTTAAGCCACCTTGATCCGAGGCTGACTAAGTTTATTTGAGTACAGCAAGGAGGATTTTGCTGACAGGCTAAACTCCATTTCAAAACTGATAGGCTGCATAATACAGTACATCAAGTAGCACTGTGTTAATGCATTTTAAATGTCATCTTACATGCAGTTCCAGTGCAGAATGAATAAATCTCAGAAAGTAGTCCATCATTTAAACATTTGATTCTCAGCAACAACGATCTTGCTAGAGGGGCAGCTTCCTTTTCTGGCCACTGGTTGTAAAGAAGGCTCCAGATTTACCCCTGTCTTTTCCAATCTCTTCTTCCTGTCTCATAAGACCCAGAGAGTGCACAGGTGTGCTCACATGTTATACGAATTCTGAAACAACCACCAGTTTTACAAAACACTGACCATTTCAACTGATTTACTTTCCCACTGCTATTAGCTCTGCTTCTAAAGATCATGTTTTCCAGCTGTGCATCCAATATGTATTTAGGTACTTTTGGTGACTGTAAATCAGTGATCAAAACTCAAACTGTTTTTTTGTTTGAGGCCATAAGAAAAGCACATCTGGCCTCGTTTAAACCCATTGCCAACCAACATATCTCATAAAATTAATTAATTAAAACCTTAAAATCTATTGTTTGTCTTTTTGAATGCTGCCTTATTTTTTCTTCACAACTCAGAAAGAATTAGTGGAAAGGAATAAGTCATAGCTCAAATAAGAAAGGAAAAAAAGAGAAAAGACAGCAGCAGCCTTGAAAGTCATCCATCACAGCTTCTGAAGTGTCATAAGTCCTTTGAGCAATTTTTTTCCCCATGTCAGTTTACAGGCAGTGGCTCAGAGATCATTAGGACTGGGAGAAAAATAGCAAGCTGTCTATCTTGTTCACAACCAAAGAAAAAGTAAAGATAGAACAATAAGGATGACAGAAAGACTGGAAATAGACACCTAGTTAAATAAAAGATTGAAGTATCAGTGACAAATGTTTTTAAATAATCAAATGTATCTAGATCTTTTCAAATAGGAAAAAATTATATTGCACTGGAAAAAGCAAAAAACATGTATTCCTTTCTAGTATTTCTCTTCAAGATTACAGAGAGATTCTGATCTCAAAGTCAAAGCCTACTGAAGGTACATAGGACAGTAAAAAACTCGTAACTACTTTTTATCTTCTACATAATGAAGTAGTCCAGACACACATTTTGAAACAGTTCTGGAATTAGAATAAAAGCATAATTATAACAAAGAGCTCCTGAACTGCTGGGTGACAGGTAATTCACATGATAGACTTGAACTCAGAAAGAACAAAAGGAGACAGCACTTGCTAAAATTGTTCTCCAGTAGACAAAACTTAGTCAACTGTAGTACCTTTATGGGAGTGTATAATTAAAAAACAATTAATCTTTCTACTTAGTTTAACAGTGCAAGTCTAAATAGATCAGAATTAACTACAGTTGAGCACCCACTGCAGTGTTCTAAGTTATAGACAATCTTAGGCTTGCAATAAAATGTTTGTAACAAGGAACTCAAAACAGAGAAAACAGTACTCAGAACTTAAGAGAGATAGATATGATAAATAAGACTTCTAAATGTAAACCAAGTGCTTTCTGATAAATAAACAGGGGAGAAACAATCTTCTCATCTGTTTGTAGCATTTCAGGCAACAACTCTGACCTTCTCCTTTTGTTCTATGTTTGGAAATGTCAAAGCGACAACATGAGATTTAATTAATTAATTAATTAATTGATCCTTGCTTAACAGCAAACTACAGTCAAGTGAAGCCTTCATTAAAGGATTAAAGAAAATCTGATACCCTTTGCTAAATTCTTTGGACTCTTCTGGGAGAGGTAAAAAGGTTAAAATTATTGCAAACAAAGATGGAGCAAAGAAAAATCCTTAGAGAACTTAATTTGCATTGTTTGAACTTACTTATCCACTTGAAACTGCATTTCCAGATTTTACTGGTTTTTATTTTCAGAATCTCCTTTCATTTGAAATATTTTTTTGAAATAAGGCTACATCAAAAAATAACCTTTCAAATTAATGATGTAAAACAACATATACTGATCCGTCAAACTGAAAGTGTTTACTTTGCAGGATATTTTTGGAATATATCTATGATTTATGACAGGTGTGTTTGCAGTCTTCTCTGTCTTTCTGAGCTTGAATGAACAAAAGCCAAAGCAAACATTCTCTGAGCTTCTGCATTTCATTAGTTGTCTTATAAAAATAATTTACTCATTTAACCTCGTTTTGAATTAAAACTGTAACAGAGCTTAAACCATAGTAAGTTTTTTATAAATCTTATTCTGAGTTTAAACTCCAGGATGTTTCAAGGAACATAAGACTGGATTTAAACCTGACCTACTATGTCATCACATTACCTCAGATCATGAAGTTATTATTTTTTATTGGAAAATGTGTGAAGCACTGAAGCTGAGTTATATCTAAGTACAATTTTTGAAAATTAACATGCTATTGATTCCTGAAAGCCAAACATTGAAGTGTTGGTGTTAGAGCACTTAACTAAAACGGCCTCAATGTGAAATATGGGGATGACTCTCCACATCCAACATAAAATCTTGGGTTATTCTCCTTGAGTAGTCAGAAATATCACTGAGCTACCTAAATTACATTTCAGGCCATTACCTAAATGCAGACTCATTCAATGAAGCAATCCTGCATTCTCCACCTCCTCACATCCTGCTTCTCAAAACATAGCCATGGGAAACATTGCTAACTCCTGAGGAACTGCTGTACATCAGGGAACATTATTCAGCAGGATAACAGAGTGGCTCTCCACAAGCAATGGTCCCTTGGTCTAGCCCTGCACTTGGGTCTTGCTGTAGGGTGTCTTGGAAGATGAGAATCAAGGGTGGATGTGGCAAGCTGAAATATGCATCAGCAAGAGGGGAGAAACCCATTTGGATATCAGACCAGTTCCAGTCTTCTTTCTGTGTACTCCTGAGCATGAGCAGCAAATACCCCAAAATTTTCACAAGAAGCTGCAAAAAAGAAGGAAAGAGAGCAATGACACGTGACAGATTGGCAAAAACAAACAAAACAAAAAAAACCAAAAAAAAAACAAAAACAAAAAAAAACCATCTTGGGTTTGGTTTTATGCAGGAGCATCAAATTATCAAATTCATTGCAATGATAGAAATATTATTTTTCTCCTAAATTTGTCTCTTTTACTGAATTCTTCATTAATAAACATATTTGTTTCTNAAAGAAGGAAAGAGAGCAATGACACGTGACAGATTGGGAAAAACAAACAAAACAAAAAAAACCAAAAAAACAAAAACAAAAAAAACCCATCTTGGGTTTGGTTTTATGCAGGAGCATCAAATTATCAAATTCATTGCAATGATAGAAATATTATTTTTCTCCTAAATTTGTCTCTTTTACTGAATTCTTCATTAATAAACATATTTGTTTCTAGAAACAGTTTTCTTTGCATTCTTCCTACCTGATTTTCCTAATACAGATTTATTTAAGAATTAGTCTAAATGCCCTTAAACCCACTGATTTTTGTAAGGCTTACAGACCTTTAGACAACCCATATCTAAGAATATACACAGCATTAAAAGTTAAAGTAAGCAGTTAATCTGCTCTATGATGCAAAAAAGCAACAGTACAAAGTCACATATATTTCTTTAAAGACTGAGAAAATCCTAACTTTAGCAGGAAAATTTTTAACAGAAGTAATACAGGGGTACAACATATTTGAAATCATCAGATATTTCTTCGGATTTTTATTGTTTATATATAGCAGCCACCATAATGCTTTTTTCATTCTGCAGTATTATCTCTCAGGGTTTTTTTTCATCTTTTTGTGTCTCCTTTGCATATTCTAAAGCTTGGCCCCACTCCTACCCACTTCAGGTCAATAGGAGTTTAATGACTGCCTTGAATAACAGGATCAAGCCCATAATGGCTGTCAAACTAACAAAAACGTTCGATGCCTTTAAGTGAAATAGATGACCTCCTAACTCACCCTCATGAAAAATGAAGCTGCTACTCTGATATACATACCATACATGCCCATATATTGAATTACCTTACAATTTTACTCTATGTGGTATCCATCATGTGTCACATTATGCTATTTTAAGTAGGCAACCTTGCAATCAATAGCATTAAACATCTTTCTTTGGAGGAAGTACATTACACAATAAATCTCAGTCAGGCTGACAAAAGGGACATTTAACCCTTGCTTCCTCAGATACCTCTGGACAAAGTTTTCAAACTGAAGCTAACAACTGAAACTAACAAGGATTAGGCAGAGTAGCACAAAATTCAGATGATTTTCAGGAGCTTAGCAATCTCAGCCTTTGCTGACCTCAGCGAAGATTGTGAGCTGCATGTTTAACACCCTGAAAAGCAGTTGCCCAAGTACAGATTTAGGTCCCTAACCTGAGGTACTGAAGTTGAATCATTTCAATCTTTTTGCTGTGGTGGCATAATTCAAGTGAATTACCATATATTGACATATACTAAATTAATCTACCTTTCAGCTATCATGCACTTAAGTAGACAGCTCCATATATCATTTGTTTTATAATCCATATAGTTTTGTCCTTTCATTAATAGTTAACTGCATGTGTTGGACAATAAATTGGATGAGAGATAGCATACCTTATAGACAATATGGCAGATAAATTTTAAGATGGCAAGTGATGTGTCAGCAATATCTAGTTCATTATGTGAGCCTATCAAATACTTTAGGGAAGTTTCTGAAGAAGTGACTTTATCTCTGTATTTTCTAACCTTCAGAACTGGTATTCTTACTATTTTATTGTCATATAGAGTACATACTTCCTCCATAATTCCAGTTTAACAACATTTGCTTTCTTTGTTTCTGTTCTCCCCACCTTACTTCCTCAGTGATTCTGAGCACTCAACACCAATAAATGCTAAATAGAATAACACAACCGCTTCCAATTCAGGTAGAAAAAGAGGCTGAGGAGGAAAAAACATTCAAAAGTAGTCATTCCTTCAAAATTCCAACAATAGCAGAAACTCCAGAAGCTCAGAAAAGTATGAGCCGATATTTTCCTTTTTAGTCAGAATTTTATAAGACAAAGATTTTTTGAAGGTAGCTATAAAAAGAGAATAAAAGAGAAGTACAAAAGGATGAGAATTACTTCTTTTGTAGTTTCCACAGCTGAAAAAGTATGTAAGTCATTAGGTCAGTTTAGGTTGTTCCAGTAAATGAATGCAGGTGATGTGGAGGAGGAGAGAACAATTTTTTTCCCATTATTTTAAAAAGATGCTGAACTTTTGAGAAGCAAACATAAACTCAGAAACTCAGACAAGTATAAATCTTTTACTCACCTACTGTAAAATAACCTTTCAGTTCAAACATTTTTTCATGTGTTGAAATCTTCCACAGTAATAATTTCTTTATTTTGTTCTAGTCCTATACACAAGACCTCAAAATCCACCATCATTCCATACACATGTATTACTCAAGACTGGGATTATTCAAAATGAAGTTCCAGAGTGAATATTAATGATTGTTCCTCTTGTCTCACACTTTTGACTCGAAAATTACCCTGCCTTCTGTGCTACACTGATTTTTTTATACTACTCCTAAGATACATTTCTTATAGCTGTTAAATACTTAAATAGTAGGCAAAAAGTCTCAGTAAAATCCAAATCCTGCCCAACTATATCCTCTCTGCAGGTTCTGGAGCCCTGATTAGGTACGCAGGTTCTGGAGCCCTGATTAGGTATACAGTTTCTAAAGGCTTCCTGCCTTAGCCTCTGTTAAGGGATGAAGAAATACAGCTCCCGCTTGAAATCTGCAGTAGCTGTATGTAATCTGCCTTGCTTTAATTTTCACTTTTCTGTCATGGTGAATATCCAGTAAAGGAGCAATGATCTGGACAAGGGGATCAGGTGTACCCTCAGTCAGTTTGCAGATGATAACAAGCTAGGTGAGAGTGCTGATCTGCTGGAGTGCAGGAAGACTCTGCAGAGGGATCAGGACAGGCTGGATTGATGGGAGGAAGCCAAGAGTTTGGGTTTCAACAGGGCCAAGTGCCTGGTCCTGCACTTCTGTCATAACAATCCCCTGCCATGCTACAGCCTGGGTCACAGAGGTTGGAAAGTGACCCAGCAGAAAAGGGCCTGGGGTTGCCAGCAGATGAGCATGAGCCAGTGTGTGCCCAGGTGTCCAAGCAGGCCAGTGGCTTCCTGGACTGTATCAGCAAAAGTGTGAGCAGCAGGACTAGGGAGACACAGCCTCCTGTACTCTGCACTGGTGAGGACACGTCTCAAATCCTGTGTGCAGTTTTGGGGATCTCATGACAAGAGGGACATTGAGGTGCTGGAGAGGAGGGCAACAGAGCTGGTGAAGGGTCTGGAGCCCAGGTCTTATGAGGAGAGGCTGGTGGAGCTGGGGTAGTTCAGCCTGGAGAAAAGGAGGCTCAGGGGAGACTTTAATGATCTCTTCAATTGCCTGAAAGGAAATTGTAGCCAGGTGGGGGTGATATTTTCTCCCAAATAACAAACAGTAGGACAAGAAGAAATGGCCTCAAGTTAGGATATTAGTATACATTTCTTCACTGAAAGGGCTCTGGAACAAGGTGCTCCAGGAAATGGTAGATTAATCATTCCTGAAGTTATTTAAAAGACATTTAGATGTGGCTAAGAGGAATTTAGTGGTGGACTTGGCAGTGCTGGGTTAATAGTTGAACTCAATCATCTTACCAGTCTTTCTAACCTAAAAAATTATATGATTGTATGAAAGACAGTGGTGTGATGCAAAATTCAAATGTCAAGCAGTTGTGACACACATGACTAGACCAACTCTTTTCTGCTGTACAAAATCACCAATTGCTGATTTGGAAGGTGGACAGCTGCCTTCTTCCTAGTCCTTGCCTACCCTGGGGCAGGTACGAGTGACAAGAACCATAGAACCACAGGAAAGCAGCTGTGGTTCCTATGTGTGGTGTACCAGTATCTAATGTCCAAAACTATCCAGCAGTGAAGGGTGACCCATGCCACTCGGACCTGCTCTCAGACAGCTTTCACTGTGGTTTCTGAATACCTGAAAACAATCATGGACTAGTTGGGAGAGCAGTGCTGCTCAGTTGAAGAATCTGTAAAGAAACGTCTTCTGTATTGTGGATACCAGTTATCAACTTGATATTCACATTGAGTGCAGGGCTGCAACCAGGATGTGAAAGCAGCCAAACCCCAGCCACTTCAAACCCTTTTCAGCTCAGTTTGACATGGACCTACCTACCTACCAAGAGCACAAAAACCTCTGAGGTGTACAGGCCCAAAAGAAAGCTCATGTCTCTCCTTTTTATGCAGAGCTCCCCAAGGCCCAATGGTGACAGGTGAAATATGCTTACCTTTGCCTTTTCTTTACCCTACCCAGTCAGCTCAACCGAGGAGAAAGTAAGGGATGAATCGAGGAAAGGTTTTTTCATAACTGTGAAAAAAAAGTCAATTTACAAGCTATTCAGGAAATTTGCATCTAGATTCCTTTCCTGAAGAAATAGGCAGGTGGATAATTCTGTGGATGAACAAAGAAAAAATATTCTTGTTGATGTTATGAATATAGGAAAGTATTTCATATGCTGTAATGAGGGAAACAGTGATAAGCCCATATCTGTCAGACTAAAGGTTTGTTCCTTTTTTCCTGCTGAGATGGTTAATTTCTTGCAGCCTTTCTTATTTACATTTTAAATAATGAAACACCCATGAGTACCAGGCACTTTTCCACTCTTGCTCTGTGCAAAAAGAATATTAATAACATTATTAATAAAGCTGGGAAGACTGCAATAAATGTCTCTGTGCTTAAAACAAAGAAGCATCTTGAAGAACTCAGCAGATTTTCTGTTTTATGCAGGTTTGATAAGACAAGTACAATTAAAATGTTCTCTGTTAGTAGATTAGAAATGCCAATATATGTAACAGAAAATGCCTAAAGTGTAGGCACATTTGTTCAAAGATATTGCATTCCCAGCTGGTTGTCAAATACTTGCTTCATTTCCTAGCCCTCAAATCCTTTCTTAGTTAAACTGCTGCAAATCAGGATGGAGCAAATGCCCCTGTGGCCTTCACCAGTGGAAATCAGGCAGGGCTAGAAAAGAAAAGATCTATGCAGAATACAGGTCCCTGGTGCTAGAATCTGCACCCCTAAGATTGTGGCTTGATTTGTCCTCTAGAACTGCAGGCCATGTTGATTCCACAGTCTCTGTGAAAATATGCTCACGTGATCCAGTTATAATTGATGACAGGCATAGTACATATGCTACACAGTGGATTGGACATACATTGCAGGGCTGAGGAGTTGTGGAAACAACTGGAACAGTGCTAATGTATTCTGACAGCTTCATTTGGGGTGGGGGAGTTGACAGAGTGTTTCAAATACTGCAGGTTGCCATCAGGAAAATAACTAAAAGGACATATTAAATTCATGCTTCACAGTCTATGCATAGCATTTTGTATCTTTCCACAATGCTAGAGGACTTATTAGCTCAGGACATCAAAAGTAATTTATTTCACCTTATATGTGCTCTGTATTTTGCCTTGCCTGAAAAAAAATCCAAACAAACAAAATTCAAAAGCCTGAATGGCAGCAGGAAATGGTTCAGAAAGTGTTTCAGATTTTAGGTCCAACTGTATGCCTAGGATGGATAAGGCTTCATCCAGGACAAGGATAGCTATCCTCATTATCAACTGTTTTGTAGGAAATTCAATAAAAGAGGTAGGAAAATAGAAAAATTATAATAGTGAGTGCAGTCCAGCAGTATAGTATCAAAGGAAGAAGTGAAGGAGGGAAAAAATGGAGAGATGCTGCTTCCCTGCCTTAAGGAGAAAACCTATTTTGTAGGATAGACATGAATCTTTCTGACTCACCCTGATATCTAAAAATTGTCTTCCAAGTTGCTGACTTTTCCTATTCACAAATTTTCTTTCTTTTCATCCTATTCTTTGTTATCAGGTCTTCTAAAATATAACCATTGAGAATTTTACTCTGAATTTGAGACTGAATTAGACACCACCAAGCCTGAACACTACAAAATCACTGAAGTCTTATTTATATTGTGCTATCTTCTCTGCAACAGCTTTTAAGTCTTGCGGTGCAGAGTGTATCACAGTTTTAGATAAATTATTGAAAATATATAATTTTTCAAGATCTCTGTACAGGCAGACTTTCATCACATATATATCTATATGATGCACACAGTAGAAACATGAAGAAAAAGGAGATTATACAGCCCATGATCTATTACTGCACTCTGTGCATGCTCTTACAGCTGCTCTGCAGATTCTAACTTCAAAGACACATTCAGTCTTTTCTTTTTTCCTTCTCTGAACAACAGTACAGCTGCTGCACAAATCCCTTGTGTATTCAGTTCCTAGGGCTAAAATTGTTGGTTTTGGCCAGGGTAGAGTTAATTTTTTTCGCAATTAGTATGAGGCTGTCCTTTGGACAGGAATTTGGGAGGGGACACAGCTGAAACCGCTGACCCCAACTGACTCAAGAGATATTCCAGACCACAGGATATCACTCTCAGCATATAAAACTGAGGAAAGAAGGAGAAAGGAGGGGATATTTGCAGTGATGGTGTTTGTCTTCCCAAGTCACCATTCCATGTGATGAAACCCTGCTTTCCTAGGGGTGGCTGAACACCTGCCTGCCCAAGGGAAGCTGTGAATGCATTCCTTGTTTTGTTTTGCCTGTGTGCCTGGCTTTTGCTTTCCTTATTAAACTGTCTGTATCTCAATCTGTGAGTCTCCTCATTTTTACCCCTTCAATTCTCTCCCCCATCCCACTACGGGGGAGTGAGTGAGTGGCTGTATGAGGCTTTGCTGCTGGCTGGTGTTAAATCTGACACTCATAAAGCAGATCAAGTCTGAGAAATGCACAAGAGAGAATATGCTACTGGCCCTTCTCATAACTTCTGTAGAGCAATCTGTGAGTTGCATTTATTTATTTAAATTTTGCTTAGTTTTTCAAAGGCATTCACAACACACCCTGATAGAATCCATATAAGAATGAAGACCCCTTCAACACTGCCATAAATTCTGCAGTAAGAATTGACTGCTTAACAATGTGTGTCAAAGGCCAAAATCCTTTGAAGGAGTATATGGTAAAACAGCTTGAGCCTCTATAAGTCATGGAATCTGGTTGGTGTTGCAGATTCCACCTTGTGCTGTGTGCTGACCATACTACTAAAGTTTGTTGTCAGTCAGTCAAAACACAGCTCCTGCTGGGACACTTCATGCCAATACCTAATAATGATGGTTGATTATTCACTGAAAAAAAGAGATCTGAAGGTGGGTGTTCTAAAGTAAGCCTTATCCCAGCTTAGTGACATGATGAAGTTAGAGTCAGTTTCTTTGTTTTCTTCCAGATACCCCTGCAGTAGAAGAGGCAGAGAGTATCCCAGAGCCTGATAAGGAAGCTATTGGCTAAAGACATGGCATCAAACATCCCAGAACCCTAAAGGGCTGAATAAAACCTAACACTCAACTTTGCCTCTTCAGGGACAAGTGCCTAGTTCCAGTTCTAATGACTCTTCCTTAATAAATACTATTTCTATGAAACTGAACTGATTCAGCAGGAGAAAATAAGAAACATCAACAGAGGAGATGAAAGAATTTGAGAGTTTCTTAAGATTTAGGAGACTGCAATAAAGTTCTCATACCAAATCAAACATTGTGGTGCCAAAGTGGGACCATGAGGTCCCAAAGCCACCTGTAATCCAAACAATTGTGACTCTACCATTTAGCCTTAGGAAAATTTTTTTCTGCATAGCTTCATTGCCAATCCAAAGCTAAAAATCAGCAACTGGAGCGTCCTTATTGATCTGGTCTAGGAGCAGAGCAGACTGTTTGCTCCAGAGAACAAGGTCTGCATGACACGACCTGTGTACTCTTCTCAGTTCCTCATGAGATAGTTCAAATGAAGGAACAAACATTTGTGGGAGATTAAAGGCTTTGGATCAGATAGTCAATAAATCCCAGAAGGAGAAAAGTAGCACTTTGAATAACCACCAGGTTTCCCAGTCAACTCAAAATGTCATGAAATGGTATAAAAAACAAAGGTATGTTGTCAGCTTCTGAACATGGGTTGTGCCCTAAGCTCTGACAGACTGTACCCCAGAGGCCACGGCATTCCATGTGCAACACTTTCTGAGATCATTTCATTGGCAATACATGAGCATCTCCTGGGGAAAAAAAAAAAGAGGAAGCACAAGTATGACATCACCTCAGGGCCATCCAGGTGAATGACAGTGTATAAAAAGGGGGTGATTTTAGCCTACAATAAAAAATGTTGTGCACAGCTGAATGAAGGGTATTGCTAAAAACAGTAAGAATCTCTGAAGCTTTCACAGATCAATGTAACAAAAAACACCTGGGCAGGCTGAAATTTCCTGTGGGAACTGAGATGTGTTCCTGCAGTCAGATAACTAGAAGTCTGGAAGATAAGCTATATATGGCTGAATGACTTACATTTATAGTTAAAGTTGTCAATCAGGCTGGGTTAATATACATGTAAAGACTGTAAACTGCTTCCAGAAATGCCTGAGAGTCCACTATATATTTAATAGGTCATCTGATTTAAGGACTAAAGACATAAGTTTGTCCCCTAAATCTCAGCATATAGTGTAATTCAATGAAATACTAAAGATGCACAAGTCATCTGCAAATATTACGTGTCCAAACTGGTACAATGTTCAACAGATCATGTCTGTAAGTGGCAGAATAAATATACAGAAAGAATAACAGTGGGCCAAGGGAAGACCCTGACAATTCTCTGAACACAGAGCAGAAAAGTTGTTTTGGGGATTGCTACTTGATGTTCAATGCAAACATTGGATTGCTGAATACTTGTTACAAAAGGTGTAGACTTCATCACTCTGAGAACAAAGAGCCACAGCTGCAGAGGAAGCATAAAAATCAATAACACAGAGAAATATCTCCAAAGTGCTTGAAGGTGTCTTGGATTCTTGCAGTTTGCCTAATGACTTCATGTGAAGCAATGTATGGCACTTTCCAAGCCTGACTAAGTTCAAGAAGGCATATGCATGGGATTCTTGGGGCTGTGCTGTGCAGGGCCAAGAAGATCCTTATGAGACCTTTCCAACTCAGAATATTTTGTGATTCTACAGAATTTCTTTCTACTCATTCAATCAAGCAAGCTTTGCATGACTAGGTTCAACATTCATGGACACATGAAGTGTTTCATGCATGTATATATGTTGACATGGCAACTTTATAAAATATATGTGTGTGTGTGTGTGTCTATGCACAGGAATAAAAGCTGGAAAAGAGCCTCTTTCCTTTCAGCATGGTGAAAATACGAGCCTTACTGAATACAGATAAGATTCTAAGTAGCACACAAGCTTCTGTGCAGTTAGTTAAATGTGTCTGACTGCCTCATCATGACCAAACTACAAAGCTCTGAAGGCATAACTACCTTTGCTAACTTGTGTTAATCAATGATCACAATGCTTCTTCAAGCAGTCAAAAATAAAGTAATAGGTGCCAAAGTCCATTAAATAACACAAGAACCTGTATGTATTCAGAGTTAATAATCTACCTTATCAAAGAAGAAAATATATCAGAAGTAATACAATGTGACAGAGAAAGAGTTTTTCAATAGTAAGTCTTTAAGAAAAGATGTGCATTATAAAATCAGATGCTTTGTTATGATCATCCAATCTGACTTCTTATACACCAAATACCATCAAACCTGACCCAGTCATCAAGTCCACTACTTCCCAGCATGCAGGGTAGCTATCTGAGAGACTTCAAGCTATGTTTAAAAATACTAGAAAAAAAATTCTTTAGAATTAATATTATTTATACTTGTTCTCCTCTTTCTGATTAGCTATGGCATCCTCCTATGCTTTTTTTAAATGGATCTAAGAAAATTTTGCGTTTAAGTTTTCCTCTTTGTACAAGTACTTCTTGACCTTGGCAAAGATAAAATCAAATTCATCTAAGCTCTTCTTGAGAGCAGGCTTTCTCAGACTGATACTGTTCTTACAGCTTTTTTCCTAATTCTGTCCAAGATCTCAACTTCCCTTTGAAGTGTTTCAGTGTTTTTTGGATTTTGTTAATGCCAGAAAGGTAGGAATGACTCCTTCTTATATCTCTACGAGATGTTTCCCTTCTTTGTAATCGAAAGACCGTGAGCATTTTTATCAGCTGGAGTGTCTAGAGATTTCATTATGGAAAGAGAAAGCAGCATTTTTACAGAAGGTTCTATAGGAAGACACAAGGTGAAGAGTAGGAGGAACTGGCATGTGTTGCTTTTTCTGATACAGTGTGCTAACGTCCTCCTTTTCCCCATCTCATAGCCTTCCTTTTCAAAGCCCATAATCTCTAAAATATTTGGAAAAGTGTCCTTAGTGCACACAATTTGGAAAATGGCCGGAGATTTTCTAATGCAAGTCTGTAAGTCAGTGTCATGATCAAGAGGGATATGTGTTCCTCCCTGACATATATTTTCTGCGTCTGGATTACTTGGAACATTCCCTTTTCCACACTTACATGCAACTGCATCAGATTTAACACTTCCACCAGTAATTCCCTTTCCCTTCTACTGGTGCATAATTTCATCCAAAGAAATAGTCTGTTTTTCTGAAATATCTCTCACATCAAGAAATTTTTAAATAATACCAGCAGCTTCCTGAGACATTTTCTCCTTTTCGCATTTCTGTACTTTTCTGCAATTAATATGTTGTTTCTTTTCCTCAGTGTTACCCTCTCTTTACTTTAGCTGTTCTTTGCTTTTTCTTTAAACAATTATGTTTCAAGATTAACTTTGATCTCTGTGTGTGGGTTGGCCTGGATAATACTGCTTTTTATCTCTGTTGTATGTCTGCACCTTTTTCCCCATTAATCTTCCAAACCTATAAATTATTACGGCATATATTTCTATTTTCCCCTCACTGCTTCCACCACAGAGAATTCACACTGACTTTTGACTTATTACTTTAAGTTGTCCCAGACTTTTATCATGCTCATCTTCTTGAGGAAGGTTGTTAATATCTTAGGGCTATATTTTGAACTCAGAAATGCCTGGAACTTCAAGTATCTTCAGTGGAAATCTGTAGGCAACTTTTAGAGATGAGTTTGACCTTCTGTCCACAAACTAAGTTAAAATATATTCTAGTGCATGAAATGCGTTCTCTCCATTTTCATATCTATATATATGTAACCTTTATCTATATTTTCTATATCTATATCTATATCTATATCTATATCTATATCTATATCTATATCATCTTTATCTATATATTCTATGTCTATCTATATCTAGTCTCAATTATGCTGTGCCTCATTTTTGGTGCATGAGGAGCCATATCTTCTTGCAAGTTAGGCCTATGAAAAAGGAGAAGAATCATCCCATTAAAATATAAAAATGATAGCAAAATCTCTTTTGGACTCTTTAGGAATACAAATAAAATGTAAATAAAATACACAATAATGTTTCAGTTGGAATTTTAAAGATATGATTGAATTTTGGAATAGTGAAAACATTAAAAAGTTGAAATTTTCAGCCTGGACTCCATTGGGAAGAAGAAGAATTGCTCATACACTTGATCACATTTGATAACATGGAAGCATCCTTCTCATCCACAAAACACTCCAGTCATTTAAGGTGGGAGAAATATATTTTAGATATGCATAGAGCACTCTGTGTTACAGTATCAGAGGGAAGCTCCCTCCCTGCAATGCCAGCATGCACTGAGCATTGACCTGTGCACAATTCAAACCCCTACCAGATAAATGTTTTGTATGTTTGATTCGCTTGTCCTCAGCTGCTGGTTATGTTCTTCAATAAAACATGTCAAATGATACTTCTTAAAGGAATGGGAGACTGCTCTTTTCCTGAGCTGTGGTGCATTTGTTCAGATGTAGAATACGTGGAGAAGCCAACCCTCAAAGGCAATGGTAAGAGTCCTCATTAGGACCAGAAGGCACAGGGCAGAGTTTGAGGTGACACAGAAAGTTTCTGAGTCAGCTGAACGTAAGTGTGAATGTAAAGACTTTCAGCAAGAAAAGGAAATTTTTTATAAGACACTTTTATTGCTAGTCACTTTGAGACTGTGTTACTTAAAAAACTCCTTAAACTTGTATTTCTAGTACAACTAAGCTTTGGTGGCTTAAAGGCATTTGTTTGGGAACTTACTAGAAGGAAACAAATAAGTGGATACTCTTCAAAGTTCTGGCCAGTTCAATGCCCCTGCTGGAATACTGTTGTGTTCACCATTCTGCATGTTTTATTAGTGTGTGACTACACGTGAAGGAGGAGTTCCATGCCTTTCCAGCAAGCTGAAAATGTCAAGTTAGAGACAATTTAGGGTCTTGATTCCCTGTGCATAGAGGCATGATTAATGCAGCATGCAGGTTTGCAGCTCCCTCACTGCACAAGCATAGGCACAGGCAATGGCCAATATTCATTTAGTCTCACTGATCTGAGGTCTCTGTCTCTCCTGATATCTGTAAGTGTTTCTACTTTGGGATGAGCAGCCTCCAGTGCTTGGGATTAAGGTCTGTCTCCATTAAGCTCTCCATGTTATGACTTCTCCAGGGAAAAAAATAGATTCACCAAAAACATTCAGTTTGGGACCTGCATAGTTCAAGAACTCTCCAAACAGCAACAAGACTATTTTTCAAAATTATCTCCTTTCAGACATGTCCCTAATATTGTGTTTTTCTTGGAGACAAAAGCGTGGTTTTAGTTGTGAAAAAAATATTGAAAGGGAAGGCACTACAATGTGAGAATGAATTTGCACACAAACATACTTCGAAAATAAAAGTGCTAAATTACACTTTATTGCATAAGCTATGTACAGTGCTGGTTTCATAACTACAATATATTGAATTAATACAAATTTTCACAGGCTTGAACGAATTCTGTGTGAATCAGGAAGGTATTTTTTACTATTTTCTAAAAAGTAACTGAACTACTGGTCTCTTCATCAAGAAGACAATTAATATTCCCCCGATTACTTCACAAAATTAAGGAACATGCCATACATAAACAAATTCTTTTCAATGGAGTAAGGATAATTTTACCCCTCATTCTCTATATTCTGAGACAGTTTGAATACAGATGGCTTGAAATAATAACCACATTTGAAGAACAACATCTAAACTATTTTTTTTTTTCTAGCAATCACCACTTAATCTCCAAATCCACTTACTTTTGAGGGTGATACAATTACTGCTATCAAATGCCATGTTTCAAGATCATTTCTCTTCACAGTGGTCTTCAAAGCTTAGGATATCCCTTTCTCTCAATGACAGAGTGAATAAGCTTAGAAGAGGCTCAATCTTCATGATGTCAGATTAAGGTTAGTTAGATTCAATTACGACCTGGGATTATGGAAACATAGAAATGAATTCTAACCATGAACAAATACTTTAAATTTTCAGATTATGATTGCTTTATTGACATTTTTAATAAGTCAGACAGAATATTTACATTTTTCTATTCAGACTGGAAACCACTGAATATTTAAAATTTCTGTCTTTGCATTTTCCTAAAGTTCTGTATTAGATAAACAAAGCACAATCATCCTTTCCCTACACCAAACCTGACCACATGCAGAGATATTGTGCAAGGAAAATACTATTGTCTTGGCTGTATTTCTTTCTACAGTAACATTGCCTAAAAGTAAAATTGATAAAGTTTAAATTTAAAAACAAAAGATAGATTAATCATAGTTTGAATAGGACATGAGCTCCTTTGAAATTTTTATCCCAGTTACTCAACACTTGTAAATCAGCCCTTAATTTTTGAAATGTTTATTACTCCCTCCAGCATAGCCACAGGCTCAAAAGAGTTGTTTTTAATAACAACAGTAGTAATTTCAACACAGTCCCCTTGTTTTTCCTCAATGCCTTGTTCACTTTTGAACTCAAAAGCGAAACACAATTAATTTAAAATAACAATTTTATTTCCTACTTGGATAACATTTCTATTATTATAGGAAGAAATAATCCTCAAACAATACCATTTTGGTATTTAGTCCACCAGAAAACTCTTTTGGACACTTGCTTTCTTGATTTTTTGTCCATGCAAAATCAATTAAAATCAATTTAAGGGAACAAATATCTATTCATGGTCAATTGCTAGGGATCAGCTTATATTCACATTGCACAGACTACATACTATTCTGCTGGCATGGACCATCTATGTCCATGACATGCATCAAGTGGCACACACTGTTGCACAGAATTTTTTAGATCAGAATCTTTAACACCTCATCAAAAGATGCCTCTTTGATAAGGACCATATCTTCTCATCTAACACATCCGATGTGAGACAACCACCCTCTCATGCAGGTCCATGGACAATTTTTATCATGTATCACTGGAGCATATTGCCTGCTGCCCTTTTACAGTATCTGAGGTTCAGAGAGCCTTGGCATCATGTAGCTCATCCTTTGGAAAAGTGTTCAAGTAAAATGGAAAGGCTTTGTCTGCATACAAAAAATCTCTGATATGCTGGCTCCAACAGTGACCACAAATAGATATGACCAGAGAATGTGTGAAATTGAAAGCTAGTATCACTTCTCAAAAAACGCTTTTCTCACCTCCAACAAAAGGAGTACCATAAGGCAAAGGTGATTATATCTAATAACTTTTGACAGGTTTTTTTGCCAATGTGTCCTGTTGCTTTTGAAAGACACTAACTTTCACAAGATGCTGTAGCAAGGCATTTCGCAGACTGCTTACTGCCTATTTGAAGAATGCCTGACTTTTATTTTCTTTGGGCCCGCTATTTTCCAGCTTAATTTCATTCCCCCATTTCAGTCTCTTGTACTGAAAGAGACTTTGGTCAGTGAGTAACCACCTTCCTGATGTCACTCTTCATCATACAGCCTCCTAACTAGTCTTCCTCACTCATCTCTTTCCCATCTAGAAGAGTCCATGTTCATTTAGTTCATACTCATACAGAAGGTGTTAAACTCTGGAGGAAACAACTCTCTATCACCAGCAGAAAATGAAGGACATTTTTGCTGGGGAAGTTTCCCAGCATCTCATCATCACAGCTCTGAGTAGTTCCTCTTTCCTGTTTCCTGAGGGCCAGAGGAGCAGTTCCCATGGGGCTCAGGACTTTTTACATTTCAGTGTGGTATCACTGAGTGTCACACAGGACCCAGAGGCTGCAGTA
Source organism: Polioptila caerulea (assembly GCA_013397295.1). NCBI lineage: Eukaryota > Metazoa > Chordata > Aves > Passeriformes > Certhiidae > Polioptila > Polioptila caerulea. The sequence continues at coordinate 119,554 of VYXF01000459.1, forward strand.
ATGGTGCATCCCACACCCAGTCAGGTGGGACTGGGAGGGGACCTGGCACCCCAGCGCTGTTCCTGAGCGGTGAGTGACCGTCCCAGCTCTGTGTCCCTTGTGCAGGGGTGGTGAGGTGTAGTGGAATTGAGATAAAGGGACTCTGGAGCTTATCTCAACCTCTTAGTGCTATGCTCTTGCACTGCTTATCTCCTGTTCATTAAAGGCTGTTTTCTTGCATGATCTCTGCCCTTTAGGGAAGTGTCATGAGCTCCTTTTCATGGCCTATTGGGATGATATTGTTCAGGACTTTCTCAGGTCGAAAAAATGAGGCATGGTGCAGCCTGTGGAAGGAGTTATTCTCTGTGTGCTAACCACAATTTCCTGCCATCAGATCTACTTGAACTGTTCAAGAATAAACAGAGATCAAACTAGTAAGTCTGTAGCGTGGACATCCGGGACCAGAGCCCTGCAGAGAAATAGAAAGAAAAACAAGATGACAGCAAGGATGAGCAAGCCTTATTTCAAAAAGCTTCAGAAAGCAAAAATCAGATAGACTGGCAGTTACATGACCTTTAATCCAAGTACTTGTGTGTGGCAAGTTTGGCCTCCTAAGACCAAAAAGACATTGACTTCTCGAGTGTCCTCATAAGCTCTCTGGCTTTTCCTGGAGAAATGACCAGTTATCAGTGAGCATATCTGTGTAGTTTTTTTACATTTTACATTTACACCTTAATTTTGTCTACCTTCTATTGTAGTTTTGTTCCCTCTTCCTTTTGTCACCTTCAAGTTTTCAGAACCAGAATAGAAGACAGAAAACAGTGATAGAACTGTTAATTGCCCATGCAGGCTTAGGGGCACACAAAAAAATATAAATCTATGAGCTGACTAAAATCCTTTAAGAGGTCATTTGATAATTTTTCTAGTGCTATTTCTCTTATTAAATGATTTATCTGTGTGAATTTTTACAGGAAGAGTTTTCTCTACAGTTCTTTAGAATTAAATGTCAAAATGGCTGTGCAGGGGAGGACCCATCTATTAGATGTTACCAAACAGGAAAGTTTCATCAGCTGCTTCAGAGCCAGTTATTGTCAAGTACCTTTTATGAAGAGACCTATGCATGCAAACCAGAAATTAAGAGGCTGAACGGCCCCAACAGCCTTTTTGCACCAAAGTTGCTTGTTTAAAGCAAGTTCCAGTCAAGAATAATTGAACTCAGTTCAAATTATACTGTTGCTCCTTAGCTCTGTGAAATAAGGTAGATGATCACAGTCCATTTCCCATTAGCCTAACTGTCTGCTCTGCTAAAACCACCTGCACAATTGAAACTAATTGGTGCCCTCAACAGCAGTATCAACAGAGAAGATACAATTAAATAGTAATGGATTATGAACAATATCCTCCCCCTAAAGACATGATACCTTTAGATACTGGCACTGAGCAAGCTCGCCTAGTTGCAGCTTGGAGTGGAGCTGAATTTACACCAGTGGGCTGCCAGTCAAGATCCAGGCACAAGCAGAAATGCAAGTCTATGCACAAATGAACATTAATAATGATATATTTATTCAGCTGGAATATAGACAGGCCTAGAGCAGGGGAAAACACATCCTACTCTATTTGAATTGAAAGGATCAAAGTGATATGAGCCCCAGAGCTATCAAAAGGCCATCAGACACAAACCTCATGAGGGACTCCTAAACTCCCTTTCCTCTGGGGATTCGCAGTGCAGCAATAAAAAAAGTGAATTTTGACTTAAAGAGCAGCACATTAGAACAGGCTGAGAGTATATGTACTAGGTACAGTGCTGCTGCTGGTAAGAGCAGCCTCTGACCAGCAACTGGGCTTTCACCCATCAGTGGGAGCTAGACCACTGAAGCCTGGTGAAGTTCTGACAGAAACAGTTCCTCTTCTAAGCTGGCCAGTCATCTTGCTGTCTGCTGTGCTGCTCCTCAAGGGGCAGTGTGTAAGAAAGGCATGAGCCTTTTTTCAGGGGCTGCATCTTAAGGAATTTTTTGTACACTCATTAAAAAATGCTTTTATTGGTTTTTACAAATATATGAGCACTTGTGCTTCTCTGTTACTCTTTTTAATATGGCAGTTTATGCTCTGAATTTCCGTAGGGTGCTTTTTTCTAAGGGCTGTGAAATTATTAAAAGGGACCACCAAAGAAAACTTCATACTGCAGCTGGAAGAGAAGCAAAACTTTTCTGCTTGTGTAGCTATTTTCCCCTCTCTACAGGCCAGTTTGGAGTTCAGATCATCAACTCCAGAGTCAGGACTGAATGTCAGGCATCCTTCCCTACACTCTAACAAATATTAAACATTTGCTGTAGCCATATTTGATGCCTCAGAGGGGTTGATGCACTGACACAGTAGAGAGAATCATTTACTGCATTTTTCTGCCTACAGATATGACAGTTCAAAGCACAATACTTTGCGCTTCTTCAGATTTTCCTGTGTTTGTTCAACAGAGAATTGCTACTCACTGACAGCCTCTGTTCAAAAACATAAAATATCTGTAACACAGCTGGAGTGATATCTGTCAATGCATCGACATGCACAAACCATAAAGTTGTTCAAAATAAATTGTAAAAAACAGATTCTGCTTTCAGACAGTGGCTGTGCAACACAGGGTTTGCTCTCAGAGCATTGGTTTAAGATGCATCAGACATGTGATGCTCTCTCGGATGCACACAAAGGCAAGATTTCTCAGAAGTGATTAGAGTGCACAGCTGCTCCTGATGTGACTCTTACAGTCAAATTTTCAGATGACTTATTTAGCAAACTGATCTGCTTTGAAACTCCAGCCCTGGATATGAATGATAAATTGATTTTATCCCCTACTCTTTTTAGAAAAAGGAAAAGTCAAAGGTCAACTGCAAATTGCTTTGCATTAAAATAAATAAATAAATAAAACAATAAAACTCCGCACTTCTGAAGACGTGGTGCATTAAGCACCTCTAAACCCTGTAAACTTTCCCTCAAATGTACTCCCTAGTTATACTAGAATAGAAAGATTCTTAAAATTTTGAGTTTTTTAATGCATAATTCTCTTCCTAATTTTCATGCATTTAAAAAATTTTGTGCAGGAAAAAAGAACCACCAGAATTATTAAAAAAAAAAAGCCTATGTTTGCAAATGAAAAATCTTCCACATGAATTGAAAGTGAATGTCAAAAAAACCGCAAAGTGAATGTGTATAACACTTCAGTCTACAACTGAATGCTCATGCATCTTTATTTTTTTAGACCTTAATATGATTTTCTTTTCAGCTGGCAGTTTCTTTTATCTGTCCTGGAATAAATGTAGATGGTATCCTTTGGTGATTGTTTAGGCACTGGCAAAGAGCTGAACAATGGCATCAGCAGTGCAAGTGTAAGTCAGCTGTGGCAGTGCTCCTGCTGTTTGGAGTCTTGGATAAGGAACTACTGCTGATTTATTTCTCAAGGGTCATCAAAGATAGAGTCTGCAAGCAATGACAGCTTTCTTGCAGCTCTCCATTCATTCCTGAGGTAGCACAGAAAAAGAAAAAGTCTTATAGACCCACCATTCTCCTCTTTCTTTACAGTATAAAATCTCCCTTCTACCATGGCTACCAAACTAATTTTCCCCAATCAACAGATCCATGTTTTCAGTCTAATCAGGTCAGAATGGATGTCAGAATGAAAATATCTATTAATATTTTCATTTAAAAAATAAAAATACTTCTGGGCAGGCACAGTTATATTAGCAATGAAAAAATTTATTTTTACAAGGCTCCTACATTCTTTATATCTCACAACAGAACATGAGCAAAAAGGAAATGTTATCTAGTACTAAGACTGAGAAAATTGTTGAAAACAAACACATTCAATTGAAAAGTAGCTTTATTTGGGATCATGATGGGTCATACATCACTTTGCAACTATATTTGCAGACTTTGTGCACATCTTAAACAAAGAATAAAATCTAATGATGCAGCATCCTGATATTCATGTTTAATGAATATATACAGCATTATTCAAATCTATCCTTAATTTTGATTAAACTCTCTTTTAAAGAAAAATATATTGAAATGCAATTGTTTTTTCAAAGAATTCAAGAGACAGTGTAGCAAAAAAAAAAAACCTCTGATCAACTGTTTCAATTTAAAGAGCACACAGTAAAACCATTAGAAGATAGAGCTACATGTCTTTAGAATACATAGCAATAAATAAATTAAATCACCCAGAACAAATAGCACCAGCTGCTCCACAGACAAATATAGAAACTTGGAAATATAAAGGATAAAGTACATCAACCTAAAATAAAATAAACAGTAAGAGGCAGTGAAATGTTGTCTTAGTCTCAAAAGCCTTATGTTACCCATTTATTTTGTACTGAGTCCATTTATTTTTCTCTCGTGCTCTTCCCTCGGTGCAGTCAGTGCATACTAAACAGTATAGCATGAACTGTACCGTGCTGCATTTAAACTTGATGGTGCCTAAGCTTACCTGTGACTTTGGAGACAAGGGTTATTTTCAGCTTTGGAAAATTCTGTCTCTTTTTCCTCTTCTCCCATCAGCATCTAAAATGTCATTTGTGAGTTGGTTTTGCACCCACTTTATCGACCATTCTCATGGTAAAAGGAAGAAAGCTGAAAGATAATTAGATTTTGAGTCTGGGTGAGTAATTTTAAGAGCTTTGCTAGTCTGACTCCAGGATATATTTTGTGTCAACTTCAGCTTTGTTCATTCAGTATAAAAGGCTGCATGTTACAAGACAGGATGGTTCAGCTTCGCAGGGTTATGGAAAGGCGAAGGGGTGACATCCTCAGAGCTTAATTATGTCAGCCTTAATTTGAGTTCCATCATCATAAGTGTAAGTCAACATGTTCAAAGTTGACAAAACTGATCTTTCAGTAAGCAGAAGCAATGAATTGCTTTAAAAGATGCTGGCTAAATGAAATTGATAGCAATAAAGTAATTTACACTAAGAAACGTCCACTTCAACATAAACACCAAATCAAAACAAAGTACCTCATCTCCTCAAAACTACTGTGAAAATAATAGATTTCCAGTTTTGTTACAGATGAAGTAACCATTTGCACAAAAATCGCACAGATTTTTCTATGAAATGTTAGTTATTATGAAACCCTGAGGGTTAACATATCTTCTTTGCATCTGCAATAAATAGAAGGTAGAAGAGTAGGAAATCAGCAGTTTTGGCTTAGGAAATGGTTACCCACAAAATCAGTGTTTTTCTGAGAAACTTGGTGTTGTGTGCAAAGCGTTGCAGCTCATCTGGATCTGACTGCAGCGTCCAGATGCCATGTACTCAGATAACGAGTCAATTTAAGGAAGGCACCAATTAAATGGCTCTTGGAGTTGGAACAACTTGGATATCCTTTCATTCTGCAGTTAAACTGATGTAAACGTTTTGACAGTGCTGCAATGTTGTCACAGCTGTGAGAAGGTAGAAAAAATAAAAGAAGCACCTTACTGAAGGATTACATTTTCTCCCTGCAGCTTCTTCATTTCCTTCACCTGAACTGGACCATGTGTTTTGTGTGCAAGCTGCAAACTACTAAACCCCCCTCAATCCCCTTTTATTGGTTATGTGCATTTATATCTCAAATATTTTTTCACATTCCTCAAAACTTTCTTTTTTTTATATTCGTATTAACAGTTATGAGATCTTCAGTCCTATCTCAGTAGTTTTTCAAACCTTGCAAGCATCTCTAGACACTCTAGACCTTTCATGTCATTCCCATCTCAGTTCTCTCAGGTCTTTTACTAACAATAAATACATGAGTCACCTCTTTAAAATTTAGCTATGGAAAAGTTCAGCTGTCTAAATTGGTCACCATTGAGTCAATCTGTAGAAACAGACATATCCAAAGAGCTGTGTGTCTCCTCTTAAGACAGGCAGCTCTTTTGATGTCAATTAACATCTAGACACGTAAAATCTGGCAAGATTGATACTACTCACATGGCCTGTGTTTTACCAGATCCAGCCCTTCACCCTTTTTGCACTCTGTATTTGCAATTCTATTTATAAAATGGCAAAAAAGGAAACTAAAAGGAAAAGGAAAAGGAAAAGGAAAAGGAAAAGGAAAAGGAAAAGGAAAAGGAAAAGGAAAAGGAAAAGGGAAAAAGGAAAAAGGAAAAAGGAAACTTAACTTCCTCTAAAAGGAAAGTTAGATGCAAAAATATTCCGTTTAATTGGAGTATTTTTATGATACACTTCTTTTGTATAAATAGCTCAAATTTCATTGCCTTGTTTTTATTCAGTATCAGATTACAAATTCATGTCTAATTTGCTGTCCTCTCTCTTCCCTAAGGTATCTTTTAGCTTTACTGCTCTTTCCATCCCACTTAGTATATGTTTTCCAGTTTATTTTCCCCTCCATGCTTTAATTCTCATTTCTGCCATCTGAAATGCTTTTTACTGTATTGGAGCCCCCAGGCCTTTTTTCACTTTTCTCCCTTATATCCCTTACAATATAGTAATGTCCATGAAAACAAATTAAAAGAACTACATATCTCAATCCTCTGTCCAAACTAGATTGCTTCCTAATCAAGAAGTTATGTAGGCCTGGCAAACTACTCAAATGTTGTTGTTGGAAACCGAAGTTTTGATGGAAATTGTGATCAAAACCTCTTTTACTGAAATCCATCACATATATCACAGGCAAGCTGAGCAGGGCAAAGCATTTCTGACCACTTTTAATTCTAATTTATTTTTCTGCAGCAGACTGGTTTATTTGCTGTAATATGCTAAAATTTTCAGTGACAGCTGGAATGTGGGTTTAGACAGCCTTTGCACTGTAAAGTTCATTTCTGCAACAGGGAATAGGAGTTGTTTTCCCTCACCCTGAAGAAGAATATCTCAAGCCAGAACAGTGAAGATCAGATATAAGAAAATTTAGAGGGGGAAAAGCAGAGCTCATCATAGCAAATTCTCTTAATCAAGATTATACATAAGTAGATAATCTTCACCTGTCACTTTGGAGCCTTTTGACAAGTCTGAAGAAAAAAGTTCAGAATTATTACATATTTCGTTCACAATTTCATGGGTTTTAATGGTTGAACATTATGAAAAACAACAGTAAGACTGTAAATCATAATTTTATCATGATATAACCCCACTCAATGCATAATACACAGAGATGAGAACTGAAAATTGTGGTATTGGTCATGGCAGTGTAGCTGGCTAGCTGAGGGCCCCAGTTGAACAGACAGTGGGTGGTACTTAACACGTTGCCTGCAGTATCTCACAAAAGTGTGAGAACTGACTTTATTCAGGAAGGCATTTTGTTGGTTTTTTAGGTTTGACACTCAAAACACTGCTGAAGGCAGGTGTCCTAAGCAAGTACTATGCAATTTTGTCTTTTCAGTTTTGTCATTAGACATCATAAGCTGGCTTCCATGGGATCCTTGTTCTTAAGAGTAAAGGCTTAACCATTGATAAATAGTGATTCCAGTGTATCCTCCTGTCTTCCCTCTTGCATCAGAATCAATGGCAAAGCTTCCGTTTCAGGTGTCTCCTTCCACCTATGTAATGATATAGTGAAGCAAGGAGTACCAATGTAAAGAAAGATGATCAAGAAGAAAAAATTCTGTAAGAAGATGGTTATAGAATTATAAAATTAAGGAACGTACCTGACTTGTTCAGAAATTGAATTAAAATTTTCTATTTAAAGTAGTTAGATGATTACCTTATTTGATAAAAAAGGTTGGGAAAAATTAGCCATTTCATAGAGTCCAGTTTTTCAAATTCCAGGCAGCTATGCCATAGCTGTCTAGTTTGAAAGAAGTCTGAAAACATTAATATTATGCAGCAAAGGATAAAAAAATCTTCCCAACACTCCTTCAGTGAGCCAAGTCTAAAATATGCCCTTGGTAAAAGCAGAGAGAATCTTGCTAATACTACAGGTCCCTGTGCTTTAGTTGCTAAATAAAACTCAGAGAGAGTCCTAAGATAGACACAGACTGCAGGACTGCTGCTAATTTAAATTCAGGAAAGAATTTTCTCTTAAGCTCATACCTGGCAACTGCCAGTTTTACACTGACTGTGTGATCACAGCACAGCAACCAGACACCTAAGGATGTAAAGCCATTAAAGGTACAATGTCACCCCACCTATGTCCACTTGCTCACCTCCAAGGCTTCAGAGGACAGTGAATGTAGACCCAAAGAAAGCCAAATATATACAAGATAGGAAACTTGATGGCTTATTTCTAACCACTGCTGAATAGAAACTCAGCAACATGGACATAATTAGATGATTTTCTAGCAATAGCATTTCTAAGGGATGTCTTTGGGAATAGTGGCATATCACATATGTGAAAACTGTCACTGCAAATTTGTGCCCAGGGACAAAATTACTTTCCAGGATCCTATGACAAACCTCACTTCATGAAATCTCCTATTTAACTATGAGATTACTTCAAAAACAGTTTCAATTACTCCATCCCTTCCCTCTTTGTCAGACAGTTCCAGAAACATACTTCCTGGACGGATAAGGAGCCTTCATCCAATTTCCCCTCTAAATTTATTCATGGCCAATTTACAGTCATTTGATCTTTTGCCAATATCATCCTTTAACTTAAATAATAATACTCCTTCTTTAATATTTACCTCTGTTGTATGTCATTCATTCATTTAATTCATTCAGTTTAAAATAATCCTTATAAATGGGGAAATGTTGTAGCTATAAAATGAAAATGCACTATGATGACCTTTACCAAAATCTGGCACTAACCTGATTTTATTAAGTATCAGAAACATTATAATAGATACTAAAATGCAGTGATCTTCCCATATTATGCAAATCAATCTGGACTCATTTATATTCTTTTAGTCTTCTGTCTTCTTTCTACACAGTCCAGTTCCACAAATGAAGAAATTTTAATAATAAGCCTAGATTTTATAGAGAATCATTTACATATTTGTGTCTGCAAATTAAAGATTAGAAAATACATGTTCAGAAAATTCAGTAGCTTAGGTAACTGATCAGCTATTTCTGCAATCTCTCTTTCAGGTAATAATTATCACAGGTGTCTGTACAAATTAGTTACTTAAAGGTACACACATTTTGAACCCAGTCAGAAGAGAAATTGAAATCTGGACTGTGCAAAATCTTTCAATGTTATTATGCTCAGTAGATTAAATACTCAGCAGCAAACTGCTAACCTTCTCCTTTATGCTTTCCTGTGGTTACTAAACCTACTGCAATATTTTGCATTACCTGTACAGCAGGTGTCTGACCTGTGCTTTTTATATACAAGTATTATCAAGTTTGCCTATAATAGTGTATATGAATAATACCAGTGAAACTGTCTGGTAAAAAGATCTTTTCCTCTGACTCAGAAGACTGGAAAACCTGGATTTTCTGAGAGTATGAACTGATGAAAAATATTTAGGATTTTGTTACAAAAATCATGTCCTTAAGGCAAATGTTTGGTCTGGTGTCAAAACAGAAATAGCCATTGCCAAGAAATTCTGACGACATCACAGCCTTTGACCGTAATATTGTTCCTTGTACTGAGAACAGAAGAAAATGTGTATTAAGATAACAAGCTTCATTTATCAATACAGATGACCTATAGGATGTCTCTGCAGATACACTGTGTGGTCAAGGTTGGAAAGGACCTCTGTCAGTCATCTGGTCCAACCCCCTGCTTAAGCAGGGACACCAAATGCAGCTTATCCAGGGCAAAATCCACACAGCTTTTTAACATCTCTAAGGATGGAGAATCCACAACGTCCTTAGTCACTCTCTCATTAAAAAATGTTTCCTGCCTTTCAGTTTGTGCCCATTTTTTCTTGTCCTGACATCAATCTGTCCCAAAACATCCTCTTTACAGCCTACTGACCTCTAGCAGGTATGAGGAAGAGACACTTGTGACACTTTTGACGGCAGGTGAAGGGTGTGCTCTTCTCCAGTGCAAGTTTTTGACTTTCTGCATTGTCATGTTTCCCCAAGCTACATGTGTGAGCTGAAGAAGACACTGCACTACCCCACAGTGCTGCTGCTGACAGCATGTTCTTGGCCTCTACTGTTATTTTTCATTGTGTCAAGCAGGCAATTTCTTCTTATGCAGAACTACTACTTGACCATAAACCATGAACAAAAATTGGGCCTTGCCATCTTTTAGTGCCAGAAACAGTCATGGAGGGGGGGAAAAAAGTGTATTTTTAAATGGAAGAGTTTAAAATAAAGAACAAAATTTTAGCCCTTTAACCCATGTGATCTTCTAGCAAAGAAAATAGCAATATCCTCCTCCAAGTGGTCAAATGGTGAGTGAATAACATCATAATGGTCAGGAAATTGCTCTGTCATCAGCTGAGTTTTCAGCTTATACATCCCATAGTTTCTCTTCAATAATAGAGAAGCGCCTAACATGCATTTCAGCACAAGGATTGCCCATGTAGCACTGAACTTCCAATCAAACTTTTAATAGACACTTTTAGCCATTACTACTACTCTACTGCAACATGATATTTTCAGTTATAAAACATCAAAGTGCAGTTCAACTGCATTAAACATTATGTTCACAAACATAAATGCATGGTTTGAATAATCAGATTTTGTTCATAAATGAAAATACTTATAAAGAGACTTATTTATTTTAAAACTATATTCATTTAGATATAAATGAATGTGAAATAATAAATTTTGTGATTAATTTATGATTAATTAAATAAAATAAAATTAATTATTTGAATTAATAAAAATTACTCAAGTAGTTTCTACAAAAGTAGAAACTCACATTCTTGTGAGTAGGCTGTTAAGTTCCTAACTCCCATAACAGTAAGCATTCTGAACTTTAGATATACTGCATAGTGATCTAGTTACTCATGTCTTCTTTGTTACAAGCAAACAAACAATAAGCTCACAGCCCTAAGATTTGTGCAATGTATTACAACTATTGTGCACAGACATTCACTCATCCACATTTGGTAATGTGCAAAGCCCTGTATAGTATGTTAAAAATTATCTATATTGACTTCCCCTCATTGCTCAAGACATGAGGCATTCAAGATTTCCAAGATTTCTTGTGAAACACTGTTGTACTTGAAGCTTTACCATCCTGCAGGGATTTTACCATCATTTGTCTGCATTTACAGCATTATCACTTCTGTACATAAAAGTATTGTCCTTAGTTGTCCTCAGAAATAAATATTTAACTGATGAGATATGCAGTATGGCTCTCTATCCTGTGGAATCCTTAAGTGCTTAATACGTTTCTGTGAGGTCTGTGTAACATAATGGATCAGCTTTATTTAAACATAAAATGGCATTGCAGCTTCCTGTGTTTTACTTGAAGCACAGTAATTCTCAATCTTTTTCAATAATCATTATGTCTTTTCTGAAAGTCCTTTTTTTCTCACTTCTCAGGCTCAGGTTCTTACTTGCTCGTTAAGAAATGGGAGGCACTTGTCACCCCACGACACCAGCCTTGGAGGAACCTGGCCCCATTCTGAAAGCTATCCTCTATGAATATCTCAGGGCACATTACCAATAATCATTTGTGTAATTGCTCCAGGAGACCATATTGTTTATTATTTTTCAAAGAAAATGTCAGCTGTAATCATCAAGAATATTATCAAGCTGTCATGTTTATAACATGTTGTGAAAATAAATATTTTTGTATTACCATCACTTGGTATTTGAATTAAGTAATAATACTAGCATTTTCTTTGAAATCCCCTAGGTATTTATTCTGTTTTATTATGATTCACATCAATTATGTTGCATATAAATTAAACTCTTAAGTATGTTGTTGAAGAGGCGAATATTCCTTTTGTTTTATCTAGCAAACAAAATCTTTTTAGTTGTAGCTTGGTAATTCCGTTCTTCATATGATGCTCTCACATGGGAAGAATGCTTTTAAAACTCATCAAGTTCTGAAAATGCACAATGGAAACACGCTTATTGCTTTTGAGGCCAAAAGAGAAAACACATCATAAAACAAACTGTCTGCACTCTGGGTGCACATATTCACTCTACACTACACATATTCAAATCTCAGTAAGGCACCAAGGACAAAAAAACCCGAATATCCTGATTGTAGATCCTTTCCTTGCCATCAAATCTTGTAGGAGCAAAACCTAAACAAATAAAAGGGCCTCCAGTCCATCCTCTATGTTAATTCTTGTTTTGCTTCTTTTTGTCTTGCTAGTTCCAAGATGTTTCTGTTCAATGTAACTGTTCTTTACACTCTGTCATACTGTTCCAGGTGACCAAAAGCACACCTTTGACAGATAATGGCTCTGCCCTTATAGCCATCATATAGACATCCCATTTCATATAGGAAACCTGAAATAACGTTTCTGTTGAAGATTTGCAGTTTGGTCTTTAAATGGTAGATTTTCACCAACCAAATCTCTCTCTAGCATGAACTATCAGTGCACCTGTTCTTTTACCAGTTCATAACTTCAATTTCTTACTAGATATCCTCATATACGAGGCATATGCCATTGGTAGTGAGTATTAATTAATTCAACTCTTACAATCTTTTGCATTGTGATGGAATGTTTGAGCAGGGATATGATGGATTCTCATCAGACAGTTTTTCATAATTAATGATATCTTGCTTGAGATTCCTGACAGCCTTTTGGTTTCTAATAATGTGTCAACAAAGTGAGAACTGTCTGGTGCATTGTTGTAGTGCCTTTAGTTGCCCAAGTTTTCTTGTTAGTGGCAAATCCAAACAAGAAAATTCTGCCTCACACACTTCTTGTTCACAGTCTTAACTACAATGTCTCTGGTGAGTGCATTTCCAAGTGTTGTCAACTGCACTTTTGTCCCTCAAAAATGCCTAGGAGTAGCTCCATCTCTGCTTCCAAATATGCCAGAACTGGACTTAGGACTATATCACCGATTCCTTTGCATTTCTTCAGCTGAACCTGAAAGATAATGTCTAATACTGAGAACCAAGCAACTTATGCTGAGCTATTTGAGTAACTCAAAAAAATCCCAAAACCTACAACAAAACCCCACATAAAAGTAAGAGATATAACTTAAACTTGCTATAGTACACAATCATCCATGTCTTCTTTTCTCATTAGAAGAGTCACCTGTTATCACAATCCTTCTGTATTTCTACATATTTTCATTCCAAGCTTCCTTATGGCATATGTAAGGTTATATATAATGCTGCTTTGGTGTTCTCAGTGGTGATTTACCTACCATATTACTGAAGCTCAGCTCCTGTTCTGACCCTTTAATGGAGGAAAAAAATAAAGCAGAAAAGTTGTTTTGAAGAGAAAGTCTGAAATACTTTCTTTTAGCTTTTTCTTAAATTAATTTCATTTTAAATATAAGAATAACTTAATGCACTGGCATGGGGCTAAGTGGATGGAAAGTAGCTTGCCATAAAAGGGCTGTCAAACACGGACCAGTGACATGCCACTGTGGTGAATCAGGTCAGCAGCCTCCCAAGCTGCACTAGGAATGTTGCCAGCAGGTCACAGGAGGTGATCCTTCCCCTCTGCTCTGCCCTGGTGAGACACAGCCAGGCACTGTGCCCACTGCTGGGCTCCCAGTGCCAGACCAGCATGGAAGCACTGAAGGGCATTCAGTGAAGGGACACAAAGGTGATTAAGGGCTGGACTATCTTTCACACAAAACAAGGCTCAAAGAATGGGGACTGTTTAGCCTGGAGAAGAGAAGCATCAAAGCAATCTTATCAATGATACACCGGACAAGAGGGTGTAAAGAAGACAAAGCCTTTTAGTTGTGTCCAGTGGACCAGAGGAAATGGCGACAAAAATATAGAAAATTTCATCTACGCATAAGTAAGAGACTTTTTGTTATGAGGTTGGTCAAACGTCAGAGCAGGTTGCCCAGAGATGTTTTGGAATCCCCCCACTAGCCAACATTCAAAAGATGTCTGATCATGACTCTGAGAAACCTTCTGTAGGTAATCCTGCTGTAAGCACAGGGGAGTGCCACAAAGTTGGTCAGAAGAGTGGAGCACCTCTCCTATGAGGACAGGCTGAGAGAGATGGAGCATGTAGTGGCACAACGAGGGCAAATGGTTTTAAGCTGAAAGAGGGTAGGTTCAGACTATTAGGAAGAAATTCCTCACTGGTGAAGGAACTGCACAGGAACATGATGTCCAGAGAAGCTGTCCCATCCCTGGAAGCGTACAAGGACAGGTTGGATGGGAATTTGAGCAGCCTGATCCCTGGGAAGGTATGCCTGCCCATGACAAGAGGCTGGAACTAGTTGACCCTAAAGTCCCTTCCAATCCAAACCATTCTGTGATTCTACATCCATCCTATAAATTTCTAGTTTATAGCATACTAATTATAATACCTACTAACTTACTGACTCCTAATAAGTACTGATTTGTTGCTTGAAACCTGAAGGTATGATGGAGGATTTGAGGGCAGTAAGACCAGGAAACTAGTTTGCCTTTTTTTTTCTTGAAAATTCTGAAACTAATAGTTCACAGAAAATTCTTATTAAAGTATGTTTTTATAACACTACATTTTTCTAATTGACAGAGAGTTTATGTACCAAGTTTGAATAACTTAAAAGATTAAGAAATCTGGATTAAAATCATCTGGTTTACCACCCTATATAAAGATGTGCATTGCATATGTAAGACTCCAACAAACACTGTGGGTTTTTACCTTGTGGAGCTAACTGCTGTTTTCTCATGAACATCTTCACATGGGTTTTTCACTCCTTCCAAGTGGCTCCAGAATTGCCATTATGTACCAAGTTTTCCAAGTACAAATTTATCAAGGACTTGCAAACAAGCAAAAATAAGACCCATAATAATATCATATGTCTTATTAAACCCTCTCTAACTTGCTCCATTCAATCTAGTTTTACAAACACACTAGTTTATTAGCATATTATTCATTATGGAAATATGGAAATATTCAATATTCAATATGGAAATATTATTCTTTATAGTGAAATATGTCATGACATGGCTTTACCTTAGGGATTTTCATTCTCATTACTTCTATACCTACCCAGTTTTTATACCTTGAATGCCATCATGTTCTGAAAGACTGTCAGTGACAATGGGAAAAAACATAACAGCACCAGAAGCTGGATGGGCTGTAGCAAGACCTGTATCGTGACTCCAATTAAATTATTTATTTTGGAATTTCACTTTTTCTTTTTGTAAAGTTTCAGCAGTAAGCAATTTTTCCTTTTCATCTCTTCATCTTCTCATTCACTAAGAGACACCATGTTGATATCTTCATAGCTCTCTATTACAATGTTTTTGCTCTGCAAAGGACTATTAACCAAATTTCATAATAATTTTTTTCCTAAGCACCATTAACATAATTAACAGCCTGTTAACTAAGACATTAGACCTTCAGCATCACATTATAAATTGTAAGTCCACAGCTGGTAGGAAACTCTTTCAGGAGAAACACTGCTCAGGAACACAACAGCTAGAACTGTGAAAATCTGCTTGTTCAGTGGTGGAAAAATCCCGGCGTCCATTAGAGAAAAACAAATGTCTGACTTAAATTGCTCCTAAAATGTGCTTAAATAAATATCAGGCTAAGGAGCTGAACTTCCACCAGCCAGAGCTCCATGAAAACTGGTTAATTATTCTTTTAAAGACTGCTTCCTTAACGAACATCATTTTGCTCCAGTAGCTATATATTGGGTCATTAACTACCCTTCAGCAACAATTATTTGATTTTATGGTGAACTATTCAGAGAAATTTTAAATAAGAAAACAAAGATCTTACTGGTCATTAGGAAGTAGCTAAGGCAAAAGCTATAATGACCATGCATTTTGAGATACCTTGAGTAAATAATTTGCTCATAGCTACTATCCTTTAAGTTTCCTCAGTAATTTAAAAACGAGTGCATTAAGCAACTGTTATAATTCTTATGCCAGGTTCACCATGCAAGTCCTAAGTTTATGAATTTTAATTTCTTTCCCCTTTTTAAAACACTGCCACACTGTTATAACAACATTAAAGTAACGTAGCTCAAGACTCTTTTTCACATACACCACTGCCTTTTCTTATTTGTCTGGGGAATGAACTGCTGTTAGACCAAATTAACTCACATGGTGTGACACACTTCACTCAGCCCTTGCCACAAGAGTTGCCACCACAAAAGCTGCTGTGTCCTACTTAGGAAATCAACACAGAAACAAGCTGCATAATGGCACCATTATGGGAACATTAATAAACTGCCAACCACTTACACCACTTTAGAAAAGTCTAGGGGCTACATGGCTGCCAAAATGATTGTCACTATGTTGTCATAATGTACTAGAGCAAAACAGTCAATGTAGCTTTGAAAATCTGAGATGAACTTCACTGTCCATCCTAAGTTTTCCCATAGAATCAGATCCTAACATTTCTACAAGACATGAGTTGCAGAAATTGTATGTATCAAAAAACACATAATTTGCCTTTAAGCATCCTTTACTTTTCCAGTCATTAAAACAATCAATTCCCGTGTCAATCCAAAATGAGATGTTTTATATGAAAACCTTTTCTGTTCCTCTCCTGAGCTGTCATGTTCCCCTGTTTTATGCCTTTCACTTTTTTGTCTTGGCTAAGCAGGATAAAAAAAAACAAGCAAGAAAAAAAAATTGCTAGATCTGCTAGGGCTTGTTTGGTTGGTTTTTTACAGTCACTCAGTGTATGAACAATCAAAGGATGAATGCAGAGAACAGCAACAAAATGAAGGTGAAAGTGTAGAAAATGCTGTTTTGCTCTTTTAGTTGTTGAATTTTCTAAGGCAGTCACACTTTTGGTAACTAAACATCATCATTTTGCTAGAAGTGTGAAAAGGAACAAGACTATCTTCTGTTTCTAGCTTTAACTTAAGTTCCCTTGCCCATGTCCTGCACTACCACTGATGGTCTCATGGTATGATGGTATTATGGTATGACGGTATCATGGGCTACTTAATGCTCCACTTTATCTCCAGAAGATTTTCACCCTTTTTTTGCTCAGCAAGGAAAAAAGCTTTAGCTTCAAACTGGCAAGTCCCTCCTTAAGACTCACTTCTACAACTATTATGAACTCTGCAAGTGTGACAGCATCTGGGACAGCTGAGCAGGTACTGATCACAGCCCCCAAACACCATTGTGACAGCAAACGTAACACATCCATGGAATAAGAACTGCATCCCAGGAAGAACACACAGCCAAGAAAATACTGTAATTTATCCAACATTTATACTCCAGTATTTAAAAAAATAACAAGAGAGTCACAGATAATTAGAAAACACAGTACTGTCAGCCATCCCTTCTCAAAGAGACTCAGAGCACAGCACGGCTCCAGACAGGTTGCAGAGCAAGGAGCATTACACATTACTGGGTTTGTGGTTTTGCTAACATCTTTAACAAAATCATTCAGATCCTACTTGTATTGCCCCAAATACAGTTGCAGCCTCATATAAACTCGCATTTTTATAATTCGAATTTCTTTGCTCTTAAAAAACAAGGAAAGACTTTAATTCCTTGAGGCATAAAATTTTCTTCCCCCATTTTTGTATTTCTTAGTCTGAAAATCCCAGATGCTGACTATACCTCCAAAAATCCTTTTTCATGGTAGAAATTAAAGATGTGAAGGAATACAGTGCATAAGAGCAGATTTCCCTCCTCAAACAACTTGACAGCTGATACTGAAACCCCAAGGGGCTGGTCCTACTCTCATTTTCTCACATGAACATTGCTCAGTTTAACACAAGATATTACAATGAAGTGATCTAAGGCATATCTCCAGAGCCACAAGACTATGGAGCAGAAAATCCATATGAAGAAGGGATCTCTTAGAAAAAAACTTATAACTTATGTTTTGAGGAGTATTTTGTGAATTTCTTCCTCCATCTATCTTCCTGATGTGCAATTGTAAATGTTGGAATTAATTCATGCTCCATTCCATCTCTATGGATAAAAGCCAGATTTTTTGAGCCTATAATTTTAGCACAACATAATGGACACACAGTTCTCCAATATCTTCCTTGTAAATAATCACAAAAACATTCATTTTTTCAGATTTTCATCACAAATATTACTGTCTCTTCAGTCCACCCATCTTCCCTGAAGACAAATAATTTGATCTAATAGGGAAAAGAATTTGAACACAAACCAGAGTTCATGCTCACAGGGGAAATCACTAAGGAAACCAAATTTATGATCACTGTACTGTGAATAAATAGCTCTTTGATACACACTATACAATGAAATAAATATATCTGCTAGTTTGTTAACATTGCACAAGTAAATACAGCATACATTAAAAAGGTACATCTTTACCAAGAACAAAATATGATTTTCCATTAATATTCAGAAAATCTGTCTATTGAAGTCACATTAACATATTCTTACATCTCTTGACATATACTGATCTGTTAAAGGGTTCTACAAGTCTTTATTTCTTGATCATGATTCCAGACTTTCCATTTCACTGATGTTATCCGTGACTGAGATTGGGATCAGCTCCAGAGCAGATGACTCTCACTAAAAACAATTCCCAGCTGAACAGAGTAATGTACAAAGACAGTGAGAGGCTCTAATGATCAAAACCAACACACTGAGCTGCAAGTCTGAAGAGGCAGCAAGTCATGTAGGGTCTGATATATAAAGACTAGATGCTGACTGTGCCAAAGAACCGAATTTCTGGGCAGGCTAGTCCCTCGAGATGACAGTGGTTGTCACTCTACTTCCACAGGACTGGGCTAACATGGAGCAGGATGATGAGCTCCCTCAACACCGGAGACCACACAGTTCCCTGAAAGCAATGTCCCTCTGCCACAGCCCCATCCTGCTGTTCTTTACCCTCTCTTTCCTGCTGGAAAGAAGTGATGTCACCTCTGCTCCAGGGGGCAATCACAGACCCTCAATCTACTGATAAAACCCTCTCCTTGTCCCCCCTGCAGAGCCTGGCAGTGGCACTGATATGGGACCACATCTTGAACAGCTCATTAGTCTGGCAGTGCCTTGGGCCCCCCAGTGTCTGAGAGAAGTCCTGGAAGAAGGAGTTCACTGTGTCCCTAGGAATTCATGCAGATACATGTGAATTCAGCTTTATTGTAACAAAAAAATCCCCTACCAAATGCACAAAAAGAAATTAACTTGCTATCTTTTATCCTTGTACAGCTTGAACATCGTAAGGCAGAACTGCAGAATTCAGTTTTCAAATGCTTTATCATAGCATGGCTTGGGGAGTCTAGCTAGGGTTTTTGAACATTTGGGTGTGCACGTGGTAGACAACAGGGCAGTGGCTTGTAGTTTGCCACAGGGAAATTTGTGCTGATATTACTGAAACAGAAAATTTGTAGGTGTGGAGGCAGTGCTGGGATGCTGTTGGAGGAAGCTGGCGGCTCTGACAGACTTGTAAGTGTGGCTGAGGGCATTATCATCCCATCTGTCCACCCTTCTTTTCTCTGCACAGCCAGCCTTCCCGAAGCAGAAGCACGAGAGGCAAAGGCACCTGCTGCTCAGAGCGGGTCCCGCTCCCGGCCTGAGAGCCTCTGACACAGCCCATCCACCAGAACCCAAAGTGAGAAAGGGAGCCAGACCACACAGGGACTGCCGTTGTATTAAGGGCATGTGGAAAGTCACACTTTCCGAGGAAAAAATATGTAATTAAGTCAGTTACTGTGCTTCATGTGTGTGCACAGTACCTGTGGCAGCACACTAAATTAAAATTAAAGAAAAGGAAATAAATCTCAGCTGGAGCTCTGCCTGGATAAGTGCCCAAGCAGGAAGTAGAGTTGTATTGTCTGAACGATTTATGTTTGTGAGTAATTAATAAAACAGGTTTTTCTGTTGATTCTGCACTTTTAGGTGATAATTATGGAACATTTTAGGGGTGAGGTCCTGCCACTCTAATTGAAATAAATTTTCCACTCTAAACAAACAGGAGGCAAAAATAACACTGTATCTTATCAAATTTTTAAGGGGAGAAATGTGTTTAAAAATTCATTGTTTGCCATCTATTCTGAGATTTCTTTTGGTTTTATAAATATGGTTTGGAATACTTTAAAGTTCACATACTTTGAAGTCCCTACTCATTGCAACAACAGGCAAATGAAATCTTTGCATAAAACAGAGTTCTCTTAGTGCACATTTTTAAACAATAGTGGTTGGGTATGACATAGAGCCTGGCATAGGCATTCTACTTTTTCTACAAGATTTCTACATAAACCTGGGCAAGCCAGATGTCTTTGTGTGCTATCTGTGAAGGTGGGGAGGCATGGAAAGTCGCTATAGCCCTTCCTTACCTTAGCAAACTGCTAAGAGCAGAGAATACAGAGAGTGGGTATTGCTTCACATATGGTTACAACTCTAGATATCAACTATAGAAGGTCAAGGTACAGGTCAAGTGCTGGTCTGCAAGTCCGCATTCAACAGTAACCTTCCCCAAGTATTACCACAGTCCGTAACACTAGTTTGGGCTTTACTATCTCCAACATTGCCTAGGAAGGCTCAGGGGTAGCAAGGGCAGAGGCCTCCCTGCAGTGGTAGCTTGGAAGTGGCAGTCCTGATTCATGGGAGAAGGGGAGCAGAGTTCCTTCTGGCTGGACACACCATGCAGCATCAACTGGCCTCAAGACTGGAGACCTGCCCCTGCCTGTTTTATTTACTATTACAGACATAGCCTGTAAAACCCTCTGATAAAGGGCCATGGCTTCTGGTTACAGACAGTATAAAATTAGATTAATGGTGAGAGTCAAGCATATGCTGTTGTTTGTCAATTTGACCTGCAATTAGATCCACAAAGACAGTTTCTTGGCTGAAGTTTGCAGGACACAAACAACGTTTTGCAAATACAGACATAGCCTTTGCCAGGTTGGGTTCTGTCAAAGACCTGAAATCCAACAGCACAACCTCCCTCTCTCCTGCAATGTATGTGCTGCTGCGAGGACCTCTCTCCTCAGTGTGCTGCACACTGGTGTGAGTCAGACAATCCACACCCAACAAGGTGTCCTGCAGAGCTGCAATCCAAACACTTTGGACAGGAAACACGTGAACTGTGAAACTACTTCTCTAGCAAACACCCAAGGAACATTGGAAGAACTTCTGGTGAAAGTTACAGTTGTGTAACAAGTAGTCCCCAAAAAGACGAAAACTGGTTAAAAAAATTCCTGATGGAAGATTGTGTCCTACTTAAATCAAAGCGCTTCTGCAGGAATGTTTCTATCTGTAGATTTTACAAAAATAGTCTACTCATTCCTTTTCAATATAGCTGAAACATTTCATTTTGAGAAATTCAGAGCATTTTCTTTCACTGCTAGTGATAATGTGTTTTATTGCAGAGTATCTCAGAACTGACAGGCTGGGAGTTGCCTGAAGACAGCAACTGACTGTCCATTCCTTTGCTTTTTAGGTACAATCAACTTAAATAGAGCATCCCTGGCAGAGCTTTGTCTAATCTAGCTTCACAAGGTTTTTCTCTTTTGTTTCATCCTGCTTACCAGTCATGAAGTTATTCCTAATATCTAATATAAATTTACTTCATAATTTTGAAACTATTCTAAAGAAAATGTCATCAAAGCATTTGGTCTTATTGAAACCAGACATTTATTAAAAAGGTCATTTTTCTATTCCTTAAACAATTTTCAGAATGTTTTTCACAAGCTGGATCACAATCAGATGTCAATTTGACATTAGGGGATAATCAGAATTTGCTATAGAATAGTCACCCTCATTTCCAACTCTGTGTTTCCTCTTCATGATTAAATGTGCAGGACTACTTCAGTGCACATCTGCAAATGTAAAGAGAGGCAATAGGGTGCTGCTTCACCTTTGTTTCAGCTGAAGAAAGCCTTGGGTAAGCTCTTCAGTACAACACAGGCTGAGCACAGAAGTGAGATCAGGAGGGACCACAAGAAAAGACTGTTACAGAAAATTATTGAATTATTCTTAAATCATGAAGATCTTATTACTGTAGTGAAAGTAGGGACAGTGAGAACAGCAGGAACTCTCTGCAAACAGACCTGAATCTTGGCATGGGGAGATCTGCTATTTATGTGTTTGCAATATAGGACAAAGCTGCCTTTTCCTTTTTGAGTATCTGCTGGAAGTGCAATGTTTCCCGAATTAATGAAAAACAAGAGTTAAGTTAAATGACATAATAAAATCCAGACATTGATTTTTATGTTAGGAGTCATCTTTATGTAAAGCATAATCTATCATCTTAAATGTCACTCATTCAGTAATACTATTATAATGCTATTCCTTGGTGATGGCCAGGAAAAACTTGTTCAGGGCATTCATCAACACTGTCTCTATGTAAGTTTTTTGTCTACTATGAAACATATCTGTAAGAAATCTCAGATATTGGTTGAGAGAAACACTGGGAGAAAGTTGCTGCCAGAGCTGGATCAGCTGTGTGTCCTCCATTCCTGTGCTCTTCTGTGTGCTCAGATACAAGTCACCTCTAAAAATCAAGTAAAGGCAAACAGGGAGCCATGGGGCCAGAATGCCAGGAAAAAAAAGGGGGTTGTAAGTGGCATCTCTAAACAATGCTGACAGAGCACTAGGCCTACAAACCAGAGCTCCCAGAGGTGCGTAAAGAGTTTGGAAACTGCACTTGCAATAACGTGGAGGGCACTGAGCTCATGTCCCTTTCCCAACTCCACACCAGCTCAACTTAGGCAGGGATGAAGCAGACTCTGAGGGAAGAGTGCCATCTACTGAACCCCAGCCTTTCTCTGGGCTGCCTACCCAAATACAGCTCACTCAGCCTAGAAGGCCCACATGTCCCCATCTGCAGCCTTCCCAGCCCACCAGAGACAGCCTTTCCCCCCTCTGGCCTTGCTTAAATACAACGTGAGTGGTAGAAGCCTAGAGAAACACCTCGAAGGTATAGAAACAGAAATCAAATTTCTCTTTTATTTCCTGTTTTACAAATTAATCGCTTATTTATATAGCAAGAAAAATAACAGCTAAGCATACCTGTAGGGGTTGGATTGTTCTGGGGGTGATTGACTCAGGTGTAAATGCCCACAGCTCTCAGCAGCACTGCAAAGGAATCATTCTTCATAAAGAAGAAACTGATGTATTCTCTTCTAAGACTAGAAAGCACTACATCTACTGATCAACGTCCTATTCATCAGAACAGTAACCCGCTGCTACATTATCTGGGCCACAAAGGTGCTATGGTATTTTTCCATTCCATTATAATAAATTAGCTGTTCTGCTATTAATGTGCTTCATATTTAAGAGAGACAGTCACCAGCTCCTAAAGAATCAGAGCCAGTCCTTTACATAAACTGTCCCAGGGCTCAATTAATTACTGCAGTGACCAAGTGTTTAAATGAAACTTCATCTTCCAGATATGCCCCATCAACACAGAGTGGAATCAATAGGGCTCATTTCAAGCAATTTACCCACCATCTCTATATTCCAGGCAGCACTTGCATTCATCTGGATAATATTAGTTTATCATATGTCTCTGACGTATTTTCCTGTCAAACCTTTCTGTTCCATGCTCATACAGATGAATGAACAGTGTCAAAATAATTTCATTCTGTTTTATCTTTGCAAGAATTTCAGAGCTGCAGATGGGAGATGGGGGTAATTACCTAGGTCCATGAGGGCCATGGAACAAGGACAGCATCCTTTCTGATTGTCACAGACATACTTTAGTTGGTATTCAGCCTTCAGCCAGATCACTCTGAATAAGAGAAAATGATAATTTACTGTATCATCCCAACAGCCTTTATGGTCCTTTGCTCAGCCAAGGCAATTGTCTCCTCAGAATCTTTGTGCCACTGGAATGATATATAAAAAAACATGTTCCCTTTTGCCTCACTACCATAACAGTGAGGAATTTGGGAAAAGCAGTTGCAACTTGCCTAGATATCAGTTTGTTACTGTTATTTACTTCGGCTCATTCTTTTATGCAGCAATTACAGAATATGCAGGAGATGAGGCAGCTGAAATCATCTTTATCAGCAGTTTTAATCAGAAGCAAAGGAACATCAGGCAATGAAGGGGACAAACTGAAGTTTCTTAGCAGTCTGCTTGACTCACAGAGATCAGACTGAAGGAGATGTCTGTTCCCAAGTGACTATTTAAGAATTAACCTTTAAAGAGGGCATTTGCTAGATTGAAAAGAAATGAGAATTCATTCATTCTAAGGATGTGGCCCAGAATTGTTCCTATTCTCCTGACGAGACATCACTCCCTTAAAGAGCCTTCCTTTCAGATGATTAGCTATAATTCAGTAGTACCAATACACTCAAACACACATTTCCTAACAAGAGTTGTCTCCTGCCTCCAATTCAGGCATCACAGGCTGAGTCCTGCAGACTTAATACAATTGCAGCTGAGCAAAAAGCTGATTTGAATTTCAACAGCCTGTGGCCACAACAAGGAACAAGCAATTTCAGGTTTCCAGGAATTTCTGGACAAGAAGCATAATTCAGCTGCATAATTACAGTACAGCAATATGTCAAATACGCAACTAGCTGAGTATTTTAAGTGATTCATGCAGCTTAAACTGATGCACCCACTGCATATACAACTTGATTATCCAGGCTTGTATCAATAAGATGGAGTGGAACAGAAGAGAGCTGCTCCTGTAATATCGGCTGTAATATTGTTTCACTGCCACAGAGACACTGCCAAGAGGATCTCCTTCCATTGCATTAATGTATGCATCCAATTACAGAGAGGCTTTTTGTTTGCTTGTTCCAGCTGTAGAATGCAATGCTATACTTGTGTTCACACTGCTGTGTTCATGTCTACTGCAGAGGATAAAGCCTTTCTGGAAAGAGATTCCAAACCCAGCTAGAAGAAAATACTGCCTTCATATCTCAAGTAAACACCTACATTGGGCAGTTAAAGCTAGAGTAATCTAATTTTCTTTTTCTGTTAAATTTCAAATGAGAAATTCTACAATCTTGTTTTGGACTATTTTTCATGCTTTCTATTTTCTCTACTAGGAAAATAGATTTTTATTTCTGAAAACTCCTTCTCAAACCCCGGTATGCAAAGGTTTAATATTGATTTTGATCCAAATGCATTCAGTAGTAGACTCTGGTCTTGCAAAGAGATCAGTGCAAAAACCTCCTTGTGCTTGTAGCAAAGACAAAAACCTCATTCAGAGGGAGATTAGCTAAATCTTCTGCTCCTTTATTTTAGAGAATTAGCTGTTGTGCACTAGCAAACAAAAGTGAATAAATGCATTTCCAGGATGTTGACTTCCTCGTAATTTTTCATAGAAGGGAGCAGCATCCCAAGTTTATTTGATTTTCCTTGGCCGATAACGGGATATTTTTTAGAGAAAACATTTCACCCCACACAAAGTGTGTTAAACTGAGAGATTTAGTGTTAAAAACCCTTTTTCTTCCTGTGTTGGAGATGTGAGGTGAAGAAATTCCCACAAAACCAGCAATTAAGGGCAAGAGAGGCAAGGAAACCTCATCACTGTCTTATCTAGAACCTGATCCAACGTCAAAAAGCTAAAAGCGAA
Source organism: Polioptila caerulea (assembly GCA_013397295.1). Classification (NCBI taxonomy): domain Eukaryota; kingdom Metazoa; phylum Chordata; class Aves; order Passeriformes; family Certhiidae; genus Polioptila; species Polioptila caerulea. Next base: position 144,935 of record VYXF01000459.1, read on the forward strand.
TTAAAAGGAAACAAAGAGAAAGTCCACCCTGTGGAAGGCTGAATGTCCTTCTCTCCACTCAGCTCCCAGATCAAAAGGATGCTCAGCAGCTCATATTTTTCTTGATTTTCCAGCAGTTCATAGAACATCTTAAAAAAGAACATACGTTTTGCATACTGATTGTATCAGCCCAGAACCTTTCCTGAGAATGAGATTCACTCTGGAAAAACAATCACAAAACACCCACTGTTCAATAGCTCCTAGACACAGTGGGGTGGACTGAGAATAGCATGTCAGATTTAATTTTAAATGTGTCCAATTTTCTTTTCTCATATCATATTTTCTTGGGTATTTTTGCAGGATTCTTTTGACTTTTCTTAATGTTATGATTTTTAATTTCTTTTGCTCTCATTAGGCTACATGAGAACTGATATAGTCATATCATGAGGTCAAGTATTTGCAAATAAATAAGCATTTATGGACTTAAAAAACTGAATTATGTAAACAAAGTTCAGTAAATTGTGAAAATATATAATATTGTCCACATTGTGTCATGTACATCTTCTTCAAAGAAATTCTTTTCAAGTGGTATTATGAGCTTAATAGAGCACAACTCTTCCACTGGAAACATCATGGTTTAATTACATGGCAGCATATGTACTCCACATATTTCTAAAATGGGTGGAATTTGCAATGTAAATGCAAATCAAAATAGCTACATGACCTGTGCAGTAGCAAGTGTTCAGAACTATATAGCAATCCCATCCAGAAAACATTAAAATATCCTAAAAAGGGGAGGGGGGGGGTGGGGTGGGGAGGAAGACTGCCAAAAACAAACAAACAAGCAAATACTCCACAAATGAACAAACAAACAAACAAAAGTCTCAATCATTTGTACATGTTGTGCTGAAAGAACAGGGCCAAATATCATCAGCCCACACTCCTCATTTCCTCATTACTCTGAAGGGACTGGGCTGCCTGCAATGCCTGCATTGCATCATGTCCCATAAGATCATTTGCTATTTTACAAGTCAAGATGAATTTCAATCGTCAGGATTTTTAAAATAGGGGACATGTTAGAAAGAAGAGTGTACTGATTTTAATGGCAATGTTGAGATGTAATGATTTTGGGAGACATTCTGAGTAGAACATATTTTTAAATTAGAAAACAGTAAAGACTACAAAAGGTAAGGATTTTGCTATAAATATATGCATACTTCTCATACCCTCCAAAAGACAGAACAACCAGCATTTTTCAAACCAAGGTATGTACCTGTCTTCATCCTTTAAGTGTGTCTCTTTTTAAAGGGGATCTAAACACTCAGCTTTACCAGCTTCAGCAAAGCTGAGAATAAGCAAAATAACATATTACTCTGGAAAATGCAGGCCATTTTACATCTTCCCTAAAAATTTAATTACATAAAAAAAAGATCTTTGCTAATCAAACTCATACAGGAAGCATGCACAGGGTGACTCATGCCTTCCTCTGCATTGTGCTGGCAGAAAATGGAGCTGGTGGAGGCAATGCCCTCCCTGTCTCATGCAATGCACTCATCTGGCAGCTGTGGTGGACTCCAGCCACCCCAAGTTCTGGCAGGGCAACAAGCAGGATATGCCAGGCCCGGGCTTTATAGAAGCCAGAGGAAGCACTGCAGCAAGAAGAGGCCATGATTTGCTACAGGGCACAGATCCTGTTACCAATATCACTTATCTTGGTACCCCTCTAGTTTGTTTTCCTGGCAGAAGTTGAATGCCTCGTATAGCCATGCTCATTTTGACACAGGTTCTAAAAGGCATACATGAGACTTGTATCTAAAATAGACTAAAAAAGGGCCTTCTTTATCAGATTATGTTTGCTGTGATAATCACAGCCCTTAATTATTCAACTGTATATAAAATGCATAATATTTCAAGAAGTAACATTTTTCAACATTAAATTAAACTTGCTAAAAATATAGTATAGTTCCTGTAAGTTCTCTTTATATGTCAGAAGACTAATGCTGTATTTATAGCAAAGATGATACTCCCATTAAATCTTTCAATCAACTAGGGACTGAGATAATTGGCAAAATTCTGTTCACTGCTATTTAGTCAGCTGGCTTTAAACCACAGTTAAACTTTACAACAGTGTTTCTCACCCACTCTAGTTTTATTTGATGTTATTATATCTGCCAATCTTGAACACGAAGATGCAGAGAGAATTGAGAAAGTTTTTGTTTGCCTGATCATTCTGAACCTCGTCAAGGTGGCAAGTATAAGGACTGGGGTAGGGTATCTAAGAAAGAAAATATTATTATGACTGATCGAAAAGTCTTCAGTTACCATCACTGCACTATTTCCCATCCACCATTCCACAGAGTGAATTACATCCCACAGGAACAGGCAATCAATGTAAGGTCAGCTCTCTGTGCATGAGAGTGGACCTGGAGATGCAGGGCTATGAAAGGACATTGCCTGCAGAAGAAGTACTTTCAGTCCCAATCAGCTGTGCTCAGGAGCAATGGCTGACAAAGGGGTGATGCAGAAATTTTAAACTTGGGGTATGAGGTTTACCAGGATTTTTTGTCTCTTATACCATACTTGTAGTGCAATCCATAGTAGTGTCAACGACTGTTTATTGGTAAATACCTTGCAGGACAAAGGGTTTGGATAGACTTTTACAGCTGTAAATCATAAAAGGCACAAAAAACAGTGCATAATTTTCCAGTGTTTATTTTTATGGGCTATTAGACCTCCTGAAATTCAATTGCTTGATCAGATATTTTTAGACTAAACATTCCTGGAAATTATGTGGGAAAGCATTCCACATTTTCACATAGCAGTGATTATAGGAAAAAATCTTGACCTTTTTCATCCAAAATGATGTGCAGAATGGGAACCATCATGGTTTTAGCCACCTCAAATCTAGGCATTTACTTTATTTCACGTATAGATTCACCCTATAAACTACAGAAAGACAGAGATTCTCCATCCTAAAATAATTGGCAAAGATGACTAGTGCAGAGTGAGCTGATTTTCCCTATTAGGAGCACAAGTGGGAGGTAGGAGGATTTATATGCTGTTTAAGTATTTTCATAAGGTGCAAATCTTCACCACAAAAACTATTGAGAGAAGCCAGCTGGAAACATTCCCACTTAATATTTTAATATGGATTTCCCCAAGAGGAAATGTTCCACAGTCACTTAAGTAATTTGAAAACTGCTTGTTTGAAAAGAAACATGAGGAGGAAAAAAAAGTGATTTTGCCATTCATTCCAATAATACAATTGTTAAGTAATGGGATAAAAAGCTTGACTGCACACACAGAGGCACAAAGATAGGAGAGGGAGTTCAAATTACACCCTGCCCCTCCTCATGCGTGCCCCATCTCCACCATCAGCCCATCACAGGCCCTTTTCCACATCCATGAAGAAGCACAAGGGCTCAAGGCAGGTGAAGAAACCCCAAAAACCCATTCAAAGAAACAGCCTCCCCCCAGCTCCTCCAGGACTGCCACAGGAGTGCCTCAGCATCATGGACAGGGGCCATCCATCCCCATGAGGCAGTGGGAGCTGCTCTCCAGCTCACCCACCACACTGGGGGGGCCACTGCCTAGGGCAGGGGAGGCACTGTGAGATGCAGAGGAAGAGCATTTCAGGATTGCATAGGACTGATTATGGGATGTTTAGGGCAGGAACCAGAGGTGGAGAAAGAGAAGGATCAAATTGATTTGGGGAGGAACACACACAGAAAGATAGAAGAGTAAGGGGCTTAAAGAGATCCATTATGTATGAACAGGGGCTGGTCTGCACACTCATCTGGCTGTGCCCTGCACCCCATTAGTGAAACGTGTCCTGTCCTCCTGCTAAACCTCTCTGTAACTCTTTTCCTGAGTGAGGGACTCTCTGGGGTGGGTGGCATTGGTGTGTGAGTCTCTGGGAGTGAGGTGGGAGGAAGGGGACAGTGGCAACCCCAAGCAGTTTCTGCATGAGGTGTGGCTAAGCCCAGTTCCAGTGGGTATGCTGTGTGCGTGGGCCACTGCAGGTGTGTTAGAGCATCTGTCCCAGCAGCTGGAATGAAGCTACAGCCTTGGGGGCTCATATGTCCAAGTGCCAGAAACAGGGGGTCTGGGACCCAGGGACAGCTACTGCGTGTAAAAGCCCAGCTGCTGGAGAGACCCATACTGTACATATGCAGACATCCATCTCCACCAGCAGACCTCCACCCTGCTCAGAAAGAGAGGGAAATAGGATGGGGGAATAGAATTAACACTTTAAATTTAATTCAAGGCAGATCTTTCAACTGACTCAAACAAACTGTGGATTTTTGCTTTAAAGAATATCTTCACACTGTTTAAAATGGGTTTTTCCTCCTGTTTTGAAGCACAGTATTCCCTAGGATACTAAAGATATGCTTCTATTTATTGCCTTTAGAAAAACTAACTGGTACAGATCCTAAAAGTACTCTCATCAAGAGCAGAAAATGTCTGAATGCCTCTCTGAAACTACAAGTTTCAGAAGTAATTCAAACATCACACAGAGGAAATTTTATGGCCTCAGTAACACAGTAGGACAGGTTAAACGATCATGATGTTCCCTTCTGGCCTTAAAATTTATTAAGTACCTCCCATTTTTTCTGTTGGTAAGTTCAGTAATACTTTTCGACTGCACATCTCTCTGTGGTTATTATATGGTAGCTGCATATAATTACTTCCATCTTAGAACACGAAAACTCAGATTCTGAGTAGTTAAGTGACACAATCATCATGCAAGGGTGCACTAGAGCCTACATTAGACCTTAGATTTATTGAGTGGCCATTCTTTGTGCAGTCCATCAGCCTCTCAGTTTCTCCCTTGCTAGTTAATTCCAGTGTTCCTTTTTTCTTCCCTTCAGAAAAATAACAGCAATATCACCTTCTTATTTCTATTGATCTATAAACTGCTGTCAAGGGTGATTTCAGCTCACGGAGTTTCTTCAGCTATTTCTAAGCAAGCTACCATGGGCAACCTTAGCTTTGTAGCAGCAGTAACAGGGAGCTAATTGCAAAATAATTACCTTAGCATTTAAATGACATGGTTTGCATCCTCTGCTGCCATACCTGGTACAGAGGGATGAGACCTGTACCACGCACCTGCAGCAAAGGTAGCAGAGGCTTTCAGACTGCATTTGAGCTGTAACTTACACACATTACAATGTCCAGGTACCCCAAGTGCAGCTGGGAAGATCCACTGCGGGTTTTCATATTTCATGTGCACCTGATATATATGATGGGAAGTTCGTGGATTCTTCTGGAGATAAGATCATAACTTGCATATGCATCAATCTTATCTTTGATTGTTATTCTGGGTAAAACTATTTACATTTTAAATGATGCATACTCATTCAACATAACAAAATAATTATGACAATATTCTTTGTAATAAATTGTAGTGAACAAAAACTTAGATTTTGAAGTTTGAGATATAAAGCAAATTGGATATTAATACTTAATTAGGCTAATGAAAAATTGAAGAACAATTTTTACAGCACATTTAATAAATATATTTCATGTGTAAATTGTCTGGAGCAACTTGAAAACACATTGAATGAAAATGCCCTGAGGTGGCTCGAGTTTCTCCTCTCTAGCTGAATTCAAGGGCTGATTACAGTGACCTGTTTTCCACATCAGCTCTGCCTCTTTCTCCATTTTACTTCATACCTGCAGAAGTTTTAGGGAGAGACGATAGGACAATGTACACAGAATTGACAGCACTACACAGGTGAGAGTGAGAACCATGTGCAGCTCCTTTGGTGAGCTCTCCCGGCAGCAGCCTGCTAGCAGTGCCTGAGTAAAGATGCAGAAATCAAAAGAACTGAGAAAATACACTAAATAAGTTGCTTCCTTTATGGCAACAAATGTGAAGGGCATCCACCCCCAGAAAATGTATTCATCACACCTAGAGCCATGGACTGTATGACATACAACAGCTGTAAAAAAGTCTTTCCATCCTGCACATAGGAGATTGTACATCACTCTTTGTACTTAAGCCTGGGGTGCTCTGCAGCCTGCCTCAGTCCTATCAGGTATCCTCTATCCTGCTAAGTGCCAGACAGCCAACCTAATTACCAACATTCCTAACCTCACCTAGTCCTTCACTCTGGTTAGATCCTTCTCTATTTCATATCAGTTTTGCATGCTCAGAAGTGCCTTTTTAGCAGAAATGAGTGTCTGTTATCTAATTGGGAACTTGTATGTAGATGAACAGGCACTTGTCTTCTGCCTAAATCCTCCCAAGGAACAAAATGTTTAGAAGTGGTCAGAGATGTGAATAACTTGACACAGCTTTGTGATGACCACTGCAGGCCTAATAATCTATACAGAACATCATTTACTATATCCCTTCTCAGGTGTCTCTTTTCCAAGGTCAAAAGTGCTAGGTTAACTTGTCTCTTCTTTTATAGAAATCATTCCCTGTCTCTGTTTTGTTAAGTTTCTTTCTGAGGGGTTTTGGGAATGTTTTTATTTTCTCTGTGTTTCATATTATTTACTCTGCTAATGTTATTCTGAGGTTTTTTTAGTATATACCTGTACATTTTCCATGAAGTGAAAAAGGAACACATACTTATTTAAATAATCACAGCAAATTTCTTACACTTTGCTTTTATCTTTGCTCTTTTACCTTGATTTCTTGTATGTGGGGTTTTTTTTCTTATTTGTGCTATTGTTTTTCTTTTTAGTCCAGGATCATTCTCTTCCACTGGAGGTTACTGATCTGTCAGGGGAACCTGTTTTGCCATTCTCAGGTACAGAACTGATTCCAGAAGAGCCAAGGAGCTGTTTTCTTTTGCCCAGAAGAGACAAAGTACAAAATACAACTGCTTAACTTAAGTTTTTCTAAGAAAAATGCCTCCACACGCATCTTCCTACATTAATTGGTCATAATTACTGGTCTTAAAAACTGGGGAAAGGAAAAGGATGACTTTTGCTATTATTTCCATTTTTAACTATATGATGTGTTTAATTTATGGAGATGTGACCCTCAGATATATGAGACAAGAAGGAGAAAAATCCAGGTTAGAAGAGGAAGAAAGAAGATTCTAGGTTTTAGATAGAATATTTAAATATTTTTTATATATATTGCACATTTTTCATTTTATTAAAGCAAGCTTTGGCTTTATAAATTAATGATTCTGTGAAAGATTAACGTGGAAGACTTTTGCATTTAAACTCAATTTTCATACATGTACCAATATATGAGTAGATGGCAAATTAGATCCAAGAATTGCATTGAAGTGATTCAGAGGAAGCAGGGAGAGGAATAGCAAAAAAGCAGTTTGGCAAGCCCTAAATTCTTGGGAAGACAGCATACCTGACAGAATTAGCATGTGTATCTCAGTGTAGAAACTTTGGTTACCTTTTGTGGCCAGGATTTTTGCCAGTTATCTCCTCCTTTATCCACAGTGGAGAAAAAAATCTTCAGCATTAACATATTTGTTGATTGAGGCACATAATTCTGTCTTTCACTGTAATCCATTTCTCATAAGGCACATAATCTATTCTCAGATTTCCCAGCTGAATGCAGCTCTGAGCTTGTGGAAAGGATTACAGAATTTTATTTGAATACAAGCTAGTAGTTGTGTTTTGTGCCCAGTACGATTACTGAAATCACAATGTGTTCCTTTTTATGTGTGGAGCAGATTTATACCCGTGTATACAGAAAAGGCTTTCTCTGCCATTGGCAGTGAAGAATATCATCTGGAGCATCTCCTAAGGCCACACAGTTGAGGTACACCTGTTATTACATGTTATAGTCTTTCTCCACTGCTATAAAACACAAGGTCTATATTTTCACGTGTGCTTAAACTAATGATAGATGAGTCATGTTCCAAATTACTGTTGTGGAAAGCCAACCCTCAGGCACCAACCCATTTTCATGCAAGCTTGCCAAAATGAGATTATATCTTTGAGCCAAACTGCGATTAAAAAGGCCCTTAAAAACACTAATAATTTTGACTTAATCAATGATTATTGCTCTTTTAAAATGGAGTTTAGAATTTGTGCAGTGGCTTTGATTTTCGCTTTTTGTTAAATCAAGCACTGTTTTTTCCAGTATGGAAAATCTGTCACATTGCAATAACACTTCAAGTGCATAAGTACCATCTAAAAATTGAGCAAGTGTAGCTTTAACATGAGGATGGGAATTAACTGTTCTTTTGCTGTAATATCTGGGGAAGCTGAAGGCAATTCACATTTCTGCGTGCCACCACAATAGTTTCAACCAAACTAATAATCCTTTTAACCTCATTTCCAAGGCTGTATAAAACCTCTGTGCATGACACAAATCATGCAGCAGAATTCAAGTGAAGACAGTACTGAAAGATGAGCTTCATGGAAGAATTATTTACTTCAGAAATTATAGTTTGGTAGGGTAGATTTAACTCAACCGGACATTCCATAAGATATATTCCTATGGAAATCTCTCTTTTGCCATGTCTTTTAATTAAGTTTAAAGTCTTGCAGGCTCAAAGTAATGTACATAAAATAAGTAAGCAGGCAGCTGCAAATACAATAGAAGGAAAGAAAGGATGTCATATGTTGCTAAACAAAGATGTGACATTTGAGGGACAGAGAAGAAAATAGAAAGAGCAGAAATATTACAACCCAACAGGATTCCTGATTTTACATTCTCCTTCTCTTCTACTTTAATTCTTTTAGCACATGGGATGGATGCCAGAGATGCATCAAACGGTCCAAGTATAATTTAAGTAGTCAGGGAACAGATGTTCACAACAGTTTCTGGTCAGTGCAGGGATTTTACTACCTGCCCACAAGCTTCACCCACTGTGAAAACTGTATTTCTGGAAGATGTACCTTATCAGTTTATCCCAAAATACATGTATTCTGTAAGATTGAATGACCCTAATTGATTGCAAATGTAATACAATATCTCCTCCTTTTCCTCTCATCCTCCCCTTCTCCAAGACTGGATAGAAGTCACTTTCAGCGGCCAATATTATAATGCAGACTTCAAATCCTCGAATACTTTAAGAATTTGACTTTGAATGTTGGTGACTTCCTACAGCGTGAACAGGTGGGAGAATGCTGGAAACCAAAGGTGAGCAACAGTTCTCCTTCCCTTCTCCCCAGTACATGCAGCAAAAGTCACTACCTTAATCCACACTTCCAAAGGAAGACTGTCCCAGCTCCAGAAATCTACCAAAACTTTTTCCTTATTTCATTTTTTCATGAAAAGTAAGGAAAAGGGTAATTTCTCTAAGCTGATAATCAAAGTGTATTGATTCTTTTCATTTAAGAGGGAACCAAATACATTGTTGGGATTGAACATAACAGAATTTATATACAGAAAGCAACATATTGACATGACTGGAACTGGTAATAGAAAGAAAAAAACAACTCAAACCTAGAAAAGGGTGACTGGAAAAATGCCAGTTAATAAATCAAATATATTATTTCAGCACTATAAAAGATTTACTGTTCATTAGGGTTAAACTCAGGCAGCAACATCTGTAGCCCATGCATACATACTTTAGCTAATTTTTATGTAGGTACATATCAGTGGAATAGCTGTATTTGTGGTTCTTTATACCTAAAGTTTTTCCCAGCTTCCCTGGAGCCCACTACAAGAATGTGCCATCATGGCAGCACTGCCACCAGAATCCAAGAAAGGGAATTTTAAGCTAGCTGTGGTTTTTCTAAACTATTGTTGTGGCCTTGGCCTTCACTGCAGAAGGCAAAATTCAAATCTCCATCATCATAACATCCACAGTGTGTTTGACTTGTTTTAAATATTTTGTTTAAGAAAAATGGGTTTTGGACTAATTCTGGCAGAATTTTTAGAAGACAAGATTTCACATTTCCTTCAGTAGGAAAGGGATCAAGACATTGTATGCTATGACACATGTAAGAATCATACCACAGAGAGACCTCAGAGGCAATGAAAAGGAATATCCTGAGACAAACGGGGCACAGTAGTTTTTTCTAAGCTATCATTACAATGTTAACTTCAGTAAAGCTCAGAAGCAAGAACTCATTGGCTGGGACACAGTGGGAAATGTGAGTGCTGCATATAAAATATTTTTCTTCCTTGTTTTTATTTCCAGTCTGTGATCCCTATTTGCTTAGAGCTTTATTTTTAAAAGTAAAGCTCCATTCAAATAGAACATTACTGATTTTGAAAACTACCTGATCCCTTTGAAGAGCTGACTTGGAGCTAGTCTGGATATATTGACCTCACATTTGTGGCCTGCTTAGTGGCACCATCACAGCTAAGAAAATACAAATAAGCTAAGACTAATAACATACTGTCTTAGTTTAGGAATAGTATTCTTATGGAATTGCATACAAGTGGAAGATCTCTTTTGTAAGTCCTCTGTTTTAAGTGGAAGGACAATATAGTGTTGCCTTATGTCATTAGGTCTATGTGGTACATATGTTCTTTCATGTCTAGGAGATCCCTTAAAACAGTCCTAAAAAAAGTGGTCTGGTTTGATCTTCAAGCCCTATTTTATCATACTCTGTGAAGAAACGAAATAATCACAGAAAAAGCTTTCGCTATTTTTCCACTATCATAAAAACAACAATGAGAAACTGTTCTTTCTCTACTTAAGTAAAAGTTCCTGAAGTGACTTGGAAACACAAAATAAGGTAACACTACATAGGCTTCACTTTCTCTAGCACAAATATGCTAGCTAGGTAGTTAAGAATTAAAAAAAAAAAAAAAA
>VYXF01000459.1:155641-185735 GCA_013397295.1 Polioptila caerulea
AAACAAAAACAAAAGAAAAACCCCAAAAAACAAAAACACTGAGCAAGATCCTTCTTTCCCCGGTTAAAATGCACTAACACTCAGATGTTGTGTATATGGTTCCACACCATCTGGCAGCTATAAAGGGAAAAACAAACCATCATTTGCAGGTTACTTCTCACATTTTTTATAATGTACCACAGTGTACTCATTGTCATAACACACAGCACAATGTACAAAATATTTAAAGTGCAGTATGTTTCCTCTCATTCATATTTATGCTACACAGCTCAGGAATGCACTTACATGGTGTGCCATTGCTATTCTGTGTAGATTACGTGGTATATGTAAGAAACAGTGCATTGTACAGCAATGACATACCTTCCACAACACAGCCTTGCATTGCTCCATGGAGGATAATCACAGAGACTCCTTCTTCCTCTGTGCTGACACAGGGATCCCGTCACCTCCTCACAGCCTGCTCCAGCACTCCCACAGACTGAAGCTTATCCCACTGCATCCCTGCAGAGCTGCACAGACAGCAACTGCCAGCTCCCTCAGCACTTGGCCAAACCCTGGGTCTAGTAAAAATCAACAGATTAATTTAGGATGTGCCATTCTCTCTCTGAGAGGACCCTGTGTCAATTCACCTGCTGCAGTGATGCTGAATATAGCCCCAGCATACCTGCCCATACATTTTTCTCCATTCAGACATGGGCAGATGCATTTCTCCATTTGCCTTGCTTGATTATGGTGGTCAATGCAAGCACTAGTGTCTGGGGGAAGGAGCCAGGAAGGATACAACCACAGACTTTGCACGGTCTCATGGTTGCAGCTCCCTAGGTTATTTTTGAAGCCAGCCGGAATGGCAACACAGTCCTCTGTTTCTTTGCAAATACATGTCTGTCTCTACAGAGTTCCACTGACAGAAATTTAGAGAGGGTAAGTAAGGGGCTTTGCTCATGGTCTAGAAACAGTGACAAGAAGGTTCTTTCCAAGGTGCAAACATAGTCTCAGAAACGAGATGGTATCAAATCATTCCTCACAACCTCTTTCAGTAGCTCTAACATTTTCATAAATCACAGTCTCTATCAGATGTAGCTAAATTGGGGGAAAACTCATGAAGATTTCTGTCTTCCTGGTTGACATCCAGTAGACCTCCTTTTCCCTGAGGAAGGCGTCATTAAACTTACACAGCCAGACAACTTAGCATGTGTCATCCAGTCTGGGATAGCTTTCCATACATATCTTCTCAGCCCACACCAAGGCAATTAGCTATTCTAACCTTCCTTCTCTGAAAGTTTACATTATGGAAATGTCTCGCTCTACCAATTGGTGAAATACACTTTGTATCGTCTTCCCCAGCAGACTCTTATGCCTTCTGTTATCACAGTTTTTCTCCCATCTTTCTCTCCTGTACCAAATGCAAACTTCATGCCTACTCCTGCTCTTTCCTCACCCGCTATCCATCCTACGCGCCCTCCTTCAGTTCAGTAGGGTTTTTCCTTCATTATATGTGCATGCTACCCAGCAGGCTCAGAGTGAAGCTGGCATCTCACAAGGTCCTGCCTCTGCCTTCTGTACATCTTCATTACACTGAGAAATAAATTATCTTGTTAGTTACATTATTATATTATAAGTAGACAAGTAAATCTTATTATAAAAGTGTAATGATACAATAAGATATTTTATTCATGCATTTAGCCCTCACTCTCTGACACTTAATTATATCTATTGCTGCATGGTGATCTGAAACATTAATTTGAAAAATCAACTAAAATTCTTCATAATGGACTGATTTCCTGTGCTGCTCTTGGTGTTCTCTTTTAACATATACTGAAATTACTTAAAACACGTCCAGTGAACCTTAGAAGAGCTTGACGGTAATGGAAAAAAAATGAAAGATTGTTCAGGGGTATTTTGCTAAGAACTGCAGAGAGAATCAAATCTGAACCTGTGTATAGGATGAAGTTTTGCAAGGACAGAAATGGGATCTTCCCTAACCAGAGCAACATAACACCCATGCATCTGCTCCACCACAGTACAGTGAGCACTTAACCAAAGAGTGTTATGCTATCTCACACCGCAGCCGAGGCTGCTTCCCAGCTTTTCACAGTGCTTTGGCCCAGGGACCTTGGTTCCCACGAAGACATGCACATATGTCCATGCTGGCCAAGGAATCTGTAGGGTGAGCTGGACACTGCACACCACAGAGCCCTGGGATACAGTAGACCATCCAATTTTTTCCTTTAACCAGCATTCAGCTTGTGTTTAGATTGCCTAAAAATCCCCACCACCACAGTATGGATATCCCCAGAACTGTTTTAGGTCTTGAAAGGAAAAGTAATAGGCTGTTCCCTTTCCCTGCACATGGACACCCCTTATCTCATGGTAGCAGCTCATGGGGCAGCCAGTGACTGCAAAGAGAGTCAGGGCCGGATATCTTGCAGGTAAATCAGATCTGGGGTCCACTCAGGAGGTAGAAGACACATTTGATGATCCCCAAGAACTCCAGCAGGTTGACTCCACCACAGCCCTGGAGGTACTCCAGGACAGAGAGGCTGATAAATTCATGGGAGCAATATTTTAGGGATATTTTTTGGAAAAAATGTTTAGATGCATCAAAGCCCTGTTGCATAGCTCTTCTCCCATGTGCCTCCCTGCATCACTGAACCATTCCAGTCTGCATCCTAAAAGAGCCCCAGAAGTGTTTGCAGGTGTAATGGCTACAGACACACACCTGCATGGAGTTGGAGCTTGAAGGGGGAGGCAAGTCAATTGGATCTGCAAATCTTAACATAAAAAATATTCTGAAATTGAGAAAAAAAATTATGGTTCCCAAACTACCAATAAATTATGTTCCTAACACGGGGATGATTTCCAAGCAAATAATCTTCTCTCATGTTGAAAACTAATTTGACCCTGCATACTTTCAGTAAGTAGCCCATAGACAATAGAACAGGGAATATTTTCATTTTCTTAATGTGAACAAAACAAAGCATCTCATAAACATGAACAACACCCACCCTCTTGAACTAAGCAAGCTGACAAATTTTCCCATCTAGCGTAAAGGAAGTTGGAAGAAAAAAGTCTGAAACTCTCCTTGTGTTGATAAATAAGTCTAAGAAAATTCCAGTAGAGTTGCTGCACAAAATGGGAAGGTGACCTTAAGAAACTTTGGCACTCAGTTTTTGCTGAACATCAGCTGGAGGTAAACGACTAACTTTTCTGCACTCCTTCAAAAATCCTTCTGAAAACTATATTCACTTCATCACCTTATAAAATTTTGTCTTCTGCTTGCATATCACATATCCCATCAAGCTTGGGACTTGCCACTTTAAACAGAAGAGTTACTACCAGTAAACATGTCTTTTCAAGCCTTACTCTAGCATGATTCTATTCATCAGTAATAAACTCTGAGTATAAATCTTTTTTACTGCTGTACTTCTCTGTGTGTCAAAAATTCACATATAGAATTGGTGCAAGCAAGTCCAACTTCCTCTGAAAGTTTAGGAGGCAAACTCTGCAATGACAGAACATTGCTAGTTATAGGCAACTATAAAAACATTCGAGTGACAAAATACCCCTGTTTGCAATTCAGGGTGAGTATCAAGACAGCAATTCATGCTACAGTTTTTAGAATAACTAAACCTCAATAGCTGGGACAAAATATTAAAAGAATTCAGATCTAAGACACCAAAGGAAGTGGCAAGGTTTTAATAGAAAGTAAGTCCACAAGTCATCTCAAAGTCCAACTCTAGTTGTGACCAACTCCACTGAAAATTTAAAAATAAGCATATGAATTATCTTCAAGGTCTTTTCCCTAAGGACATTTTAACAAAGTTCTGAAAAAGATGATATGAAGCAGTTCAAAATCATGACTTGACCCATATGTCCATACTACTTAACCATAAGCTTGGGTGCAAATTTACCATATGGTACTTAAGTAATCTGCAAAAGACATACTCTAAGTCATAACTGTCTCCTTCAGTTAGTAATATTTAAGCAGTAAGCATAAAAATGGTGCTGCAATGTTATGAATGGTTTAGAGTTCCTATAATGGTTTACCTCAGACTCTTTCTGAAAATCAGCTATCTTCTGGCTGGGAATAGGTGTAAATTAATCTTTTCATCTATGAATAAATAATTCTTTTTTAGTACAGTCTTCCTCTGATTTTCCAGTGATTCTTTCTCCTTTAATGCTGTTTTAAGAAGTATCTTCAATTAAGGAGTAAACAACCCATTCTGAACTTGTTATTTCAGTTCAAGAGAAATGATTGGTTCAGTTCCTTTCAGTGAAACTATTAACTTAGGCAATTATTAAGGACCAATTAGTTACAATGCAGTTCTAAATGAAGTCCTTAAAAATACATATGTGAATATAACCTAAATTCCACCAATAATATGGGAAAAAAATTTTACAGTAATCATGATTCTATTTTTAGAGAATTATATAAAAACACATTTGGTTTTTAAATTGACAGATCTGAATAACACATGCATGAAAAATGTTTTGTTTAGTAACCAAGAAACAAGTTTCAAGAATAATGCAACAACTCAAAAATATATGATATTATCCTCAGTAATTGGCAAAATCAATACCTTACTGCACGACCTACATGTATCTGCTCCTAGGGGAACAGTAAATTGAATCTACTTCAGAACAGAGAACAGTGGTAAACAGAACCCTAAACTTTTCTAGAATTTCATTTGTCATGCATGATTTATCATTATTTTTTCAAGTTGTAATGCAACTGTCACTTGTTGGTTTCATCTTCTGTAGAAAGCAAATTGTTTTGATGAAGGTCAACTGTGCAAGTTGGGTAAAAAAGGCAGACTGGTCGTGATAGTTCATTTAAACGGAAAACCATCCTACATGAATGCCAATAACAGTATCCTTCCTGATGGCAGAGTATCTTAATGCAGTGACCCAAGAAGGGAAATGCTCTATCTCTGAGTTTTACCTCAGGCATATTGAATTATAAGTCAGAGTGTAGAAGACTAAATACAAGGCATTTTTTAACATTCCTTGCACAGAAAAAATAGACTCTGAAGAAGACAGATTTTAATTTGCATTGCAAGTTGTATTATAACATCTAGAATTTTCCCTTAACCATATCTTACCCTATTAAGCATTGTGTTAAATACTGTTGATAGATGAAGGCCCCCATGGACTACAGCTCAGTTGGAAGAAAATGAGTAAGAAGGAATAGAGAAAGAAGGCTGGAAAAAATCCCATGATTTTATGTTAGACGATTAACATTAAAGAATTTGTTATGTGTACGCAAATGATGAGGAAAGGACCAAGAAGAAATGACCTTTCTTTGGGAACATCTTTATAGGATTAATGAGATGGAGCAAAGAGCACATTGTCTGTAGATGTGATTGGACTTGTGGAAATCAGTGCTGCTGTCAAAAATGGGGTGCATGCACAAGAAAAACTATGGAGAAGCTGTGCAACCCCTGAAGGACAAGAACGTGTGATGTTCCTTGACTGCAGTTTAAGATTCAGTCTGATACTGACATGACCATCTTCTCTGGAAGAGAACAAAACCACAAAATTTCTAGTTTTTATAGGAAAAAAATGTAAATATTTTGTAAGAAATTAGTGTCATGGAATCTCTTTGCTTTTGCAGAGTGCTCTGGGAGATTCACATTCCACCACAACTATCATACATCCATAAAATCTCATTGGGTAGCACAAGTTTTTACATAGACCATGTTCTGAGTGGAGCTAGCATACTATTCAAATTATTAAAATATGTCTGATATGTAGAACAGCCACATGTGATGTAAATCAAATTTAATAAAACCTGGAGACCTCTGTTCCCTCTCAGCCCCAAAATTCTCTTGAATGGAAAAATTACATGATCTCCAAAATATCAGTCTCTTGTTTTCTCACAGTATTAAATCAATCTCTCTCTAATGCCTTGTGCTACTCAATTTGTTTTCAGTAATGTAGCTTTTCCCCCTCTTTTCCTACAAAAGTAAAAGTTTTATTAAATTATTTAATTACTACATAGAAATCTCTGAGATTAAACTGCTAGTAATTCAACCACACATATTTAGACCTTTCACATCTCCTTTAAAAGTGAGCTGTCTCCTCTGAAGAGCAGAACTTGCAAGATGAATTTAAGAGCCCACATCAAAAAGAGGTAGCAGTAAAATGGAAGACTGATGCATTTAAAAAAAAGACTGAAGCACCCACTGTTTCATATTTTATTTCAATACTTAAATCTCTTCTGCATTAAAAGCTGCTAAATCTTTTCCCTTGATCATGATTTGTGAACAACTCAGTTGCACAGATATTTTTCATAATTCCAGAGAAAATGGAACTGTCCTTACACTATGGTCATGCTGCAGTCTTCTGATCCGTATTTTTTATATATATTTAGATATCCTTCTGGGTAACTGTAGGAGTAGCAAGGGCCAGGTGCTCAGTCCTGAGGTGAGCTGAGACCCTGGAGACCTGGGTAGGGCATTCCAGTAGAGTCTGAGGTAGGGGGGGTCAGGGGTTCCTTGAGGATCCCTGATACTAATAATTACAATCTATTATTTCAAAGGCTTTTTTCAACTCAGGAGTACCATATTACCTACCACAAGTGTACATGTGTTACCTGTTCTGTGTTGAGTCATCTTTCACCCTAAAAGTGTCACTTCCAGGGAAAACAGAAATTTATGAAGCTATCTAAGGCATTCTGTGAAGAGTTTGGTCCTTCTCTTTTCCTTTCTCATGTCCTTCCTCTTGTTTTCCTCCCAACACACAATTCCCAAACATGGAGCATTCTGCCAAGCATGGTAGAAGCTGATATATTAAATTCACCTTGAATTATTGAAAGAAACAGGAAAGATTAAACCCACTCCCACCTCCAAATCAATTGCTCAACTGCTTAACCTGCATTTGCAAAAGGGGAGACAGTGCTGAGACACAAAATACTTGGGAGCCACAGTGACCCATTTCAGCTTTCAGACAACCTCTTGGACCCTGGTTTCAGTGTTGGCAAGTGGCAACAAGAGGGGAAGAGCAAAGTATAAAATTGCTGAAGTGGTGTGACAAGCTTCTTTGGCAACAGCTAGCAACTGTCTGGCAGAATTAACAAGAATCAATCATGCAGTAAGTTCATTGGAAAAAGAAAATGAGAATACCAAGGGACAAGCTGAACAGTAGCTCAATAAGATAGAAAGGCAGATTCTCAACAGGCTGGTGAGAAGCAGTTGAAGGAGGATATTACAACCACTGAGGCAGAATTATGGCAAGTAATTAAGCATAGGGGCATTGTCAGAAGGTGGGTTTGAGCAGAGAAAACACTGCTGTTCAAATGTGGAAATGGCTCTGGTCAATGCTTATTCCAGCAGAGCTCAGCAAGAGGATGATCAAAGCTGTCAGGAGGCAAGAAAGAGTCTGATTAACCCCTGGGTGGATAGATATATTTTTTAACTGCTGTGGACCTGCTGCCTTGCAATAGAACAGAGCTCAATAGGGCTTATAACTTTTAACAGCAGAAGGACTGTCTCATCCATATTTCTGCATCTTGACATGAAAACTTATTTTTACCTGCCCCATACAACATAATTATATGGATTTATATCAGTGTTCAATCCCATTTCATCCACAATAATCTTAGCTGCCTCAAGAAGGTAATCATAAAACTCTTAAAGGTATATATTCAAAGGATAACTTTGTCCATTCATTAGTAAGGAAATAAAAGGGAGATAGTATATAACCTAATAGGAAAATAGGGATTCCAACTTCTGTTTACTTGCATTTAAAATGTTTGATTGTTTTAATAACAGGCTCACTGGCAAACTTCTAATTTGGATCTATTATCTTCCTCATTAGAATTCTAGTGGCAGGGTGAGCACGTGGGCTGCTTATTATACAGGAGTTCATTATCAAAATCTACCACAGATTGATTATCAATAAAGTGTTTTTCATTTCCTTAGAACTCTCATCACAGCACTCTTTTTATTTATTATCCTTCCACTCTCTTTTCTTTATCTAATCAGCCTGTGTTGAATCAGCTGCTAAGTATTCAAGAGCAAATGGTTTCTTCAGCCTCATAACCATTACAAGTCAGTAGGAGCTATCCTTCAGACCAAATGTGTTATTGTTCTGCCTAAGATCCAGCTGTCCTTTCATTTTTAAATCCTTATTCACCAGGTAATGATACCGAATGACGACCAAACGTTTTTCAGTTGGATATAAAAAACACATTTCAAACAAAGAATTTACCCTTCTGATCTAGAAAGTCAGAGTGTGGACTTGCACACTGGAACCCTCCTCCTCACCAGCTGGGGAGATCAAGTACTGCATTCCCTGAATTTCTGCTGGCAGAGAGGGGGGCCTGAGAAGGAACCCAGGCAAGCTGGAACCCAGCAGCCATAGCTTGATGGCTGAGGTTGAGTTGCACACAGCTGGTCTCTCTGGGTGCCTCTCTGATTAGCAAGGGTGTGTTAGGAAACAACACACGGCAGCTGAAGTTCCTGCTCATCTGCATTCGGTGAAAAGGAATTAAGCCTCCTCCAGGGCACAAGAGGAAAATGTGGGCAATGTTTCAATACCATATTTTGTACTAAAAAGTTGACAAAGATCATATCAATAAATTATAGAAAGAGGAAGTGCTGGGCACTCTTTTCAGTGGAAAAGATGGAAAATAATTCAGGAGACTTAAAGGAAGACCACAGATCACCCTGTGATACTAAACCAGGGAAATACTTCATTCATCACCTATTTGGGCTGAAAATACCAGAGGGAACTGAGATGACTGGAAAATTTTACTAGCTCTGGTAACGTTCATTTATATGACAAGGTAGTTACATTCTTTGAGTCTTAATACTAGTAGGTGGAAAAAAATAGATATATACCTCCATCTACAAGCTAAAGAGGCAAAAACCGAATTTCTGCTCTATGATTTCTATCCCAGATGTTCTTATTTACCTGAAGTGTAGTACAGCATGTAGTACATTACTCTGAACTTTTCTATTTTCATCTTACAACTAATGAGACTCAAAACTAATAATGACTCAACTGACTTAACTGGTAATGGTTCCATGAACTGCTCAAAGCACACCCTCATTAACAGTCACGAACTGACTATGGTCCCTCAGGCATTTGGCAAAGAGTGTTTCAAGGGGCTCTGAGATGAACTCTCCAGAGTTTCCCAGCTGGCCCATGGCATTCTCTGGTGCTGGTTTTCTGGGGCCCTGCTCTGCCGACAGGGCTATCCTTGGCTGGGGGAATGAACAGCTCTGCTGGCTGGAGACTGTGGCACTGGGGAGCCTTCTCTCTGCAGCTGAGGCAGATAATGCTCAGTCTCAACTCATGAGTGAAGTTTCAAAGCGGAGTGGGGGACAGTATCAGAGCACTGGCTCCAAGCAGGACAACCACATCCGAACTGGAGCAGCACTGCAGCACATGGCTGATGTCCTGCTGGAGTTTTTGTCATCTGTTTGAAAAGAACATGTCACACGTTTTACCCATGAAGGGCACCTACATATCCCATTCTCAAACATTTCTTCATAACTGAGGGGAAAAAAAAAATCTTTAAAAACTGTAAAATGCCTTTTAAAAAGTGACACTGCATCCATGGTATTCATTTAAGAGAATTTCCTTAGCAAGTGGCATCTTGGTGATTTTCTCATCCCAAGGACAGAGGTTTTATGGAAACAAAACTATTGTCTTGCTAAGGGCTATCCAAAAGTTTCTATCTAAACCTGTCTTCTCAAGTCTGTCTTTCTAAAGCAACTGTGTCAGTTCCCTGCCTCACCGCTGTGCTTTACTAGAAATAACCCTGCAACCCTGTCCTGTGTGTTGTCCTGCTGTAGATCTACAGAAATCATTTTCCTTTACATTTGGAAAGAAAGCTGTTCTTTTTCCTCTTGTATCCTGGACCACAAACCCAGACAGAGTGGGTGAAAGACTCAATTTAATGTTCTTAAGAAAAATTTAGGCATCATATATAAACATAAAAACTGAGAGAGGAAGCATCCTGCTCCAGAGAAGGTGCATAAAGTGAAACACAGTTTTTTCCAGTTGTTTTGTTTATATGTAGGTAGACCAGTAAAGTTTTTTGTAAGCAGATATTTTCTTAACATTGAAAAAGGCTTCTCATATAATATGCAACTAACCAACACAGTATTTTTTAGCCAAAATGTTAAAACAATAAAATTTTACCAGCATAAAATACAACTGCACAAAAAAAGGCCATAAGTAGTTTATATAAGCTGAAATAAGAACAGTAAACTATATAAAATAAAGCCTGAGGGCTCAAACTGATCAATGCTGGAAGCCAAAGAGGATTTATATCCTCTTATATAATATTTTATTCCTGTCTAGATATCCTGTGAGCCTTTTCTTCCATCTTTGACAAGCTGGTAGGCTTGATGAATCACTGGGGTTTTTTCTGATTTGGCAATTCCCATGTTCTTATAAAGAAAATAAGGTATGACAAGGTCAAGAATATGAACACAATTATAAAGGAAGCTTGACAGATCAGATAAAACTTCTGGGGTATAAAGGGGAAAAAGTAAATAAGGAGCTGGAGAACAGACATTAGTGAAAATAGTAGGAGGACAAACAAAAAAAATGACAACTTCAGTCCTGGAAAGGCACAGCAGTCAGTTATTTGTCAGCAATGGGAAAAAAGATGGGAGAAGTAAGCATTCCTGGTTGCAAACTAAATGAGGAATGGTAAGGTATACAATCATTGATGGGATTTTTTTCAACTAGACCAAATTTAAATGAAAGAGGAGAAAAAAAAATAGGAATCAAATTTTGAGCTATCATAATTGCAAATCAAAATTGATGTCAGCCCACCTACAGGGCATGCTCCCTGCAAGGATCTGGTCTGGATACATTGCAATTGGTGTTCAAAAATGTCTGCATGCCAAGGGCACAGCATTTATCAGGAAATGAAAGGCTGAGATGAGTAGATTCAGAATGAAGAAAAATAATCAGAAAGAGCATATTAGGTTTCAGGTAAGAAAAGAAAAGAAAATCTTCTTGACTGAAAAACAATTTACAAGTGAGCAAAAGAAAAAATATGATCTGAGGAACACCAAGTCTTTGGAACAAGAGGGGGAAATGTCAATAAAAATTAATTTTTTTTTATATAAATAAGGGGAAATATGAAAGTATTTGGGGTGACAGTGAGCGATGGGCATACAGAAAGAAGGTGTAGAGGAGAGAGAAGAGCTGAGGTAGAAAGAGGATGATGTAGCAGCCCAGATGCTGCAGGTGGGACTGTGATGAATAGCATCTGTTTAATTTTCTGGTTTGCAGTTCGTGTTTTTTATGTTCCTTTTAAAAATCAGGGGCTGGTAGCAGGTAAGAAGACTGCTTGTCTGCCTTGCCTTGACTACTTTGCCACTGGGCGTTGGCAATAGAGGAACGTTTTACAGACAGGGCAGTTGCTCCTTTTCTGACAGCAACCGAACTTGCTCAGCAGGGAAAAGGTGAAGGAGAGCAAAGCTTGGCATCTGGGAAGGGACAGACTTGGCAGGCAGGGAACAGCTGAGGTGGAGAAACAGGTGGAGGAGAGCAGAAAACACACATGTAGTCCAGAGCTAAAGAAAAGGAAATTTTCTGAGGTACTTGGTGGGATGGTGGAAGCTGATGCAAAGCAGCAGGCTATTTAAATGTTCTAGATTAAAAGCAGAGCTGGAAAGAAAGTCCTGCCCAGCCCAGTACATGGGATGAAGGTTTGCAGTCTTTTGTTTTCAGCCCCTTATGAGTTTCTTACTTGAAAAGAATACTTACTGTTCTGTTCTAATAAAAAATAGTGCTAGATGTTCAATGTACTCTGATACGTTTTGCAGTAGACACTTTAAGAAACAGAGGCTGACTGTGGATTCACTTCAGGGTGAGAATATATTCAGCTCAGTTTCTAGTCCCAGCACAGACATTTTAGGGGGTCTTGTGTAGTATCCTTTTTGTTTCTGCTTCAGTCCAAAGTTTCTGATATATAGACAATATATAGTCAGTGCACGACAATAAACCCTTGCTTAATTCTGGAAGTCGCACATATCCATTTAAGTAAAAGCAACTATTTTGTGTGTCCTTTAAGAATTTGTCCAGTTTATCTCATTTGATACTTCTGCAAAAGCTTTTCCATTAGCAAAAATACCCTGGGTTTTAGATGTGATATAATAAAACATTAGTGCTAGTGTAGGTATGTACAAAACAGGAATATATGGGAAAATGAAGTGCTTCAGAGAACAGGTTAAATTTTAAAAAGGAAGAGGGAGCACTGGAGATGGAGTGGCTGGAGCTTTGTTGCTTCGGCCAGTTGGAAGTGATGACTCCTGCAGGCACACAACACTGTCAGCAGTGAAAACAGGGAGAAAACAGGATCTGTCATGAGCTTACCCAGACCTTGTGTCCTTCCATTCTGAAAACCCAAAGGAAGACCTTCTGCCTTCTTCAGGCTCCTGCATAAGACATCTGAGTTTGGCTCTGAGCTGTAAGTTGTCTGAGGATTCCATTCTTTTTAGCAGAAAGAGATAAAAAAGGGTTAATTCCTTACCCTAATGAAAGCAATTGGCAGCATGCACATTCTGGTTTCTAGACCTGCAGCAATGGAAGACAGCTTGTCAGTGAGAATGACTCTCTGGTCAAAAGCAAAGGGTACACGAATCACAATGTGGTTGCTTTATTATAGACAGCACTATGAAACCTAAACTGCATTTTTGAGATTACAACAAAGTAATGCACTTTCTCCAAAGCCAAGATATATACTCATGAGCTCATCATCACAACACTGATGCCTACAGTTAAGCTGATATTTCAGGATGCTGAAATATTGTGGTGTGATTTAGCTAACCATACAGGTGAAATAACTAGAGGTATTTTTGTGTATTGAAACACATTGCAGGCACTTCTTAACCTATATCCTTGTAGTTGAGTTCAACCTGTTCAGTAACAAAACTATTTAAGGAAGGAAAGCTGATATTTATTTCATGAGATCATAGTGCAATATCACTGCTTCAATGCCTCTGGCTCTGTTTTGGTGTGGATGTTGTTTAAGAAAGAATTCTGATAAGCAGGCTGAAGAAATGTGGCATATTAGTATGTTAAGAAAAGTGACATATTGAATCATGTGTACATTGCATTAGCTGACACTATCTCCACATCACCAGGCCGTGTGTCACGCCTGCTCTGAGGTTTTTTTTAGTTGATCTGTTATAAACAAAGGGAGTAAAATTTTTAAAAGGTGCACCTGTACTGCACCAATAAAACAGGCAATTTTGTGCCTAACAGGCCATACAAATGCACTCTCATGTTCTTGAGGATTTTCTGAGTACAAACATTATTATGGACCTGACTGAGATTGAAGTGACAAATGGTACAGCCTGAAGTCATGTTGTCTATTTATAATAATAGTCTTTCCCTCTTGAAAGCTGTATCTAACCCATTATATGATTTCAAGGTAAAATTAAAGAAATGTGTTTCCTGAAATGGAGTTTAGGTGGATCCATCCAGAGTTGGCTGGATGAAGGATAGTTTCAATCCTTTATTGCAATCTGACTTTTCAGGGAAGCACCATACTTTGAACCCAAGACCTGTGCAACTGATAAATGGAATAAAGAAGTTATAATAAATTCTGTTACTCTCTTAAGGGCTAAGAATCTTTCAAGCAGCTGCAGCAAATGCCTTACTTTTTAATTATGTAAGATACCATCTTTAAGCATAGAGAAAAGCTTTGTTCATGACTTGTCCTTCTGTCACAAAAATGTGTATTATTGCTGAATTTAAAGGCATTCCTTTTCATGATCCTTTTCAGGCCAGAAGTTCACAAGTGCTTTAAGCTGGCATTTGCCAGCATTGACCCTAAGAAAATTACTCTGCTGACTTCCTCCACTTCTCTTGCCTGCTGTTGCATTTCTCCACCCTGGCACAAAGATATGTGCAGCTGAGTGTCAGACTGGGACAGGGATCTGATCTAAGCTCAACCTGAAGTGAGAGAGGGGACAAAATGCTCTTTACATTATTGCATAAGAGATTTAAGCACAAGGATGAAGGCAATGAACTAACAAGATCAGGCAGAAGCTGCTGGGGAAGGTTGGTGCATTGAGCGACAGTGCCAGCTCCTGGAATTATGGTGTGTAATTATCCTGCTCTTACCAGAGACACTCAGCACCCTTCTCTTTCCTTTCGCTGAGAAATCTTCAAATGCTGAGAGGAACAGGCTAGACATAGCCCTAACCATGTAAATATGTGCCTCAAGCATTTGTTAAATCAGTTATAGATACTTCTATACAGGAATAGATATACTATAGATACTTCTTTACAGGAAATCTGTAATTTACATCCTACAGAGTTTTCATTTGCACACTGAAAACAAATCTATTTGCTTTAGAGCTGTCAAAGCAAAATGGCAGCTATTTGGTGTAAGATTCATGTCAGTTATTTGGTATTAGATTCATCCTGACTCTGTCCTATGACTTTCTTTTTAGTTCTTCTGCAAGACTAATTTTGACATTATAATAGAACTTTGGTCCAATCTAAGAGATCTGTGAAGTATGTTGTATCCCATGCTTCCAAATGGAAAATAGTTAAACGTCCTGAATTACAATTTTTTTCAGAAATTTTTCATCAGCTCTCTGTGGGTACTATTTCACATTTTGTCTCCCGTTCCAGCAGACCAGAGCAACAGTTCTGCTAGGCAATTGCATGTCTAAGGAGGCAAAGCAGAATTTCTAATAATTATTTTAATAGTTGTTCTATTTTACATGATTTTAAATGGGTATGAGTTCAGAAAAGAGCATCTCATTTTTCTATGAGATAAAATAGGAGTGGGAGCAAATGTTCATCAAAAGCTGATAGGTCATAACATGCCTGGTTTGGACTGGGTATCACCTAAGGAGAAAAGCTTTTGTTTCTCTTGGAGGGAAAGGGAAAATATTCAGTGAAATAGAAAACCTGCATGATGATTTCATTATGAGAGGTCAGTGATCCAGTTTGATGGACTAGTACGAGCAAATTGTCTGGCTAAACATGCAAAGGAGGAGGTTACTCACCCTTCCAGGCTTATTAAAAAAGACTACAGGCATCATGGATCCTTTTAAGAACATTTAAAGACTGCAGTTGTCTTTGCTGGTCACATATAGTTAGGTAACTTGTTGCCTGGAAACACAATCCCAGTGGTTTATACACTATAAAGAGTCAATTAAAAAACTGTCTTTGTTCCAAATTTTAGGTATTCTCTTATTTTCAGCTTTTGCCTCCTATAAGGCAACTGCTCTATATTTTATAAATTAGCCATGATAGACATTACACTGATGAAATCCTATCATAAAAGTAACCCTTAGTAAAAGTAATTCATTGTAGGAATGAATACTTGAAAAAGTACTACTAACTTAGAAGTGGTATAAAAGACTTAATATCCTTTTGTCCATCCTTTCTTGATTGACTGAGTAAGAGAAAGGTGTGGGATAAAGTAAAGATCACTTTAAAGTGCCCAAGAGGTAAAAGTGAGGAAAATAAAATAGCAGTGGAAAGCTATTAAGGGAGCTTGCTG
The DNA here is from genome assembly GCA_013397295.1 of Polioptila caerulea. Classification (NCBI taxonomy): domain Eukaryota; kingdom Metazoa; phylum Chordata; class Aves; order Passeriformes; family Certhiidae; genus Polioptila; species Polioptila caerulea. The sequence goes on from VYXF01000459.1 coordinate 171,138, forward strand.
CAGGCAGCACACTTGTGTTTGCATAAGGGCTGTCCTTCAGACAGACTCGTCAGCGTGCTTGGCCCTTTATAGAACATCAGAGACTCCAAGGCTCAATTTAAAATAAAACCTGATCAAACACTGTATGTAATCTATGCCTACCCTGAAGTGAAGGGAAATACTCCTGAGGAATGAGCTATGTGCTGCTTTTGAATTACAAACACCTCAGCACAGATTACAAAGAGACAAGGTGCTCAGTCTCACAGCCCCATTTTAGGAACTTGGCTCCCTATCTGAAGAGATGCCTCAAGAAAGGATCACAAAATAAACCTGCTGAAGGGGAAGCTGCTTATCTAGCCCAGAGGAGACAGAACAGGTTTTTCCTTTTTTTTTTTTTTTTTCTTCCCTGTTCTCCTTCCTTTCCATCTCCTCCCATCTGGAGGAATCTGTCTGAGATATTCACTGCCCAAGGGTAAATCTTTCTTCCCTGAAAGTAGCAGGCTTTCATAAGGTTGCACAGTATTTAACTTACCTAAGATGCAGGCTGTTTTGTTCCCTTCATCTCTGCATATTTTGAAACTGGAATTTCAGAACTACCTCCCTGGACGGGACTAAACTGCTGGCCAGGCTGAGGATAGGCTGTAAGGACTTAAAGAGCAAACTAGTCTGTCTCAAAACACTGATCCACAGAAGTGTCTTGCCATAAGAAAAGCCACCAAGCAGGTACTTGAAATAAGCGCCAAGGGGAGGAATTTGCAATTGGAAGGTGCTAATTCCCAGTCTGGAGAGGTGAGATCTGGTTCACCCATCGTGGTTAGCGTATCCAGAGAAAAATATCTGACTGTGGCAAACTGTGAGGAAGGAGGCAACTGTTCATACATGTATCACCCAAGTTATAGGGACAGCATCTGCAACCACCCTGTGGATACCCGGAACTTGGGCTGTATAAAGGTGGTACCTGCAGAAGAACAAGAAAAGGGCCCCCACCACTGAGAAGCCCAGGGTGAAGGAGGATCAATAGGACAGCACTGGATCCATGGGTGGTGCCTATCTTCTGCTCGATCAGTCTCTCCCCTCACACCCCTTCTTTATTTCTTTCCATCTCCCTACCTCACAATTAAATAAAACCCTTATCACTGACTTTGGCATATGGTCTAATTTGCACCTTACTTCAGGCAGAGCCACCTCTCACTAACCAAATCATAGCACCTGCTCTCACCCTTGTTGAAGTCACAGCACAGTCCTGGCTGAAAAACCAACCAAGGCACAAAGAAAGCTCACAGCAATTATGGATTGCTACCTTCGCCACATGGGAGCACACTGGGGTGGGGATCTCTGGCATTTCAGTGTAAGCATTTTACAACCTAGCTAGCATTTTACTCAGATGCTGCACAATATATCAACACTATTCAGAAAAGGACTGCAACTTGGGATTTTCCTTTCCCTTCTTTCAAGTGAGGATCCCAATTTCTGATCCAGGAGCTAGGCTGAGAGCATGTCTAATACACCAAATATCCATGCTGAGACAGATGGCACAGCATCTACTTTGTGAAACGTGAAAGCACTCAGGTGTAACACAGATGCCAAAATGCTCGATATTGTCAAATATAAGGCATCTGTGAGCATGCACAGAGGCGAAGTTCCATGTTTCTACAGTACATAGGGTTATCCAGCAGCTGAGAAAAATGCTTTGGGATTCAGTCATCAAACAGTATTTACGTCTTTCAGAGCAATATAGGATTTGATCTTTAAACCCATGAGTGGGATTATTGTTTGATATTTTGTCACTGGCCCATCTGGAGTTTGCCATTATAGCTTCCTCTGGGATGAACCATTTTCAACACGTGGAATCTGCCACCAGAAAAGAATTAATTTGCTGGATTAGAAATCAGTCTGCAGGACAGTTTTGTGAGGAATGGGTAGGTGTGGTACAGCTTCCAAAGTAGCAGATAAGTCTGCAAACTAATTGCAGTGTAGGGAAACAAATTAGTAGCTATTATCTTATTATCTGGCTTAATATGCACTCCAGACCAAAGTCCAAAATGCATTTGTATATTCTCTCACACAGTACTGCCACATTTTATGTCCCAGACATGGATTCCCTTTTCTGCACACAGGAGGAAATGAGTTCCTTGGTCTGGAACTTTGCAGAAGCATTGGGAGAGTGGAGAGAGGTCAACAAAAAAGAAATGCTGAACTGAAACCTGTATCTGGAATATTCTGGGATCTGAAAACATTTCATAAGATGAGGTACTCATAGCAGTCTTGATATACAGACCTTTCATCTATCGGGGTGGTGGTGGTGTTTGTGCGCATGTTTGTATTTAAGACAAGAAATTCAGGTGGGAAGGCACATAAGGAAGTCTCTAGGCAACCTCCTCCTCAGAGGAGTGTCAGCTCTTAAATAAGATCAGGTTACTCAGGGCTTTATCTAGCTGAGTCTTGAAAAACTATAAGGATAAAGACTGCACATATTCTGCAGGCAACCCAGCATATAGCTTCATTTTCCTCACAGAGAAAAAGGTTTCCCTTCCTTCTCTTTCTTCCTTTCCTTTCCCATCTGAACATCCCACCTTCAGCTCATGCCTGTTATCTCTCATCTTCCTTCCATTTCCTGCTGTGCAGGGCCCGGCTCCACCTCCTCAATGACTTCTGGTGGCTCTTAAGCCCACCAGGAGCTATCCCTGCTCCAGGCCAGACAGCCCGAGCTCCCTCTGCCTCTCCTCACAGGTCAAGCGTTCCAGTTCCCCACCATCATGGTGGCCCTCAGCTGAACTCACTCAGTTATGAGTCTCTGCCTGGGGCTGGGGACAAAAACCTTTTTCCCTCTTTTCGACAACACTTCCACCAGATGATACAAATACTCAGGAAACAGAAATCTCCTCTTCAGTGCCTTCTTCCCCTTGTGGAGTCATCTTCCAAGCCACTTCCCTGTGCTCCTTAAAGGTTTCTAGATACCTGGTGAGCTAGGATGGGAAGGTGTGTGTTCTGCAGGTACACCTGGCCCCTACAGCTGGGGTTGGAAGGTGGATTGAGCCACAGTTCCAAATTTGGGTCTCCAAGTTGTTTCGGAAAGGGGGAAGAAAGGTCAGCTTTTTCCTTTTGAACTTTGTTTTAGCTTAAGAGCTGCTTCACTCAGTTGAACTTTATCATTTCTCATTCAGAGGAGAAAGGAATGAAAGCCTCAGCTTCTCCAGCTGTTTTGCATGGCTGTAAGCCTTAAGTTTCCTTGTTAAGTTGAACTTAATTTTCCAGCTATTGATCTTACCTTCTAAATTTTTCATTCTCTTTTTGAAGCTGCAGCCAAATAGAAATGTTCCTGCCACTGACTGTGATTTTCTCACATGAAAATTAAGCCCAGTGTACAGTAGTATGTGAAGGTAAAGAAATCACATCATCATCTGAGAAAAATCAAGGCCTTTACCAAGTGGCTTTTATGAAATTTTTCTCTGTCTTCCTGTACTATGGAGGGTCATAGTCTCTCTTAGCCTAAATGGGAAAGTACCCAGATAATAAAGATATTCTGATTCCATATAAGATTCATAATGATTCTGTTTACTCTCATAGACTCACTTTCAACAGATTAATGATTGTTTTCTTTCTAGAGAAGATGATTCAATAATAATACTTTCAGGTAAAAAAGAAAAACTTACCAGATAGAACTGCTAATGTTTAGGTGAAATATTGTACAGGGCAGAATTGTAAATTGATGCCACATACACATACCTGAAATGCCTAATATTCAGCTGAATTTTTTACACATTTACTCTTCTATGCATGTGGGGAAATTAGTTAGAGTAAGGTGGTGATCATTAGCCAACTATCAGATTAAGAGGTAGGAAATGTTGACTACCTGGACCCGCAGAACTATTTAATAAATTTTCTCCTATTCTTAATCAGTGTAATCCTAATTATAAATTCATAAACCAGCCTACTGACTAAACTAGTCCATGTAAGTTGTTTCTGTGCACAGCACCTCAGTTGCAGAAAGGGTATTTGTCATAGAAATGGGGGGAACAGCAAGAATTAGGAAAACAATTCCAGAAAATCTTTGTTCTGAGTTCTATTTTCCCATAGCTGGGAGAGTTCTTAGTTATTATAGAAAAGCCATAGTCAGACTTTTTAAGCATCTATTCTAAGCTCTGAAGCTTGATCTAGTACTGCTGGAGGCTGATGTTTCAGTGTCCCCATAGTCACCAAGCAGCCCCTGAGGTGTCATTATCCTTCTCTGAGTGCAGCTCAAACCAGCAGAAGCCGAGCGGCGGCAAAGATCTCAGGCACAATGATGGGATGCTCCTGAAGCCTGCCAGTGTCAGAGCATGGGCATTGTGGTGTCCAAAGAATGTTGGGCTGCAGAACGTGCTCAGCACTTGTAAAGCCTTGTAAGGCACACAGTTGTGGATGGATGCAGTGGCACCTCATGGTTTCCAGAGCCTGGCAAGGAGCAGCAGTGGCTTCCAGCCCAGACAGGTGTCAGAGGGGTCACACTGCTGCTCCTGCTGGGGCTCCCCACCTGGGCCAGCTGTGGGGCATGGGAGGGCCAGGGACTGCCCTGCAGCTGCAGAGGGACAGCGTGTAACAGGGGCTGAGCAGCCCAGGCACTGGGAGACATGGTGGGTGTAAATCAGGCTCTGGTCCTCAAAGTCAGATGGGTGCAAGAGCCACACGGATGGCACCAGCTATAAAATTCCCTTGTGTAGTCTCAAAATAGCAGGACTTCTGTCTACCTTCTGCTGCCCTCTGGATTTCAGTTTCAGCTATCAATTTTACATAGAAGTCACTCAGATACCCCAGGGATGGAAAACTGTTTAAAGGAAACAAACAATTACACTTTTTCATTCCTAAGCACTGCGAATGTTAATACAGCTGCTAATTCCCCATTTCATAATGAAAATGCCTGTCTCAAAACCAGTCTGATTTTTATCTGTAAGCAATGATACTACAATTCCCTGGCCATCCTTTGATCTTAGATACAATGAGACTTTAAAAAGCAGCAGACTGTCCATTCCAGCCTCAGAAATCTCCTCTCTAATCACAATGTTTCTATCAGAGCAGCCCTACTTTTATGCTGCACTTGCAAACAAATGTCCTGCCTTCTTTCTTCGCCTCTTCATATCTTTCATGACCTATTTCCCAACAAAACTTTGTTCTTTTCAGAGTGGTAGCTAAGAAAAATTTGCATTTTTCCTTCATTTCAGTTTTTTTTCTTTTCCTTTTGTTGCCATTGGTGACACACTGAACTCAGGACTCTGCTCTCAGCACTCCCTTCCTCCCTCTGGCTCAGTTAGTGCCACCCCTCCCCACCTTCCTGTGCTCCTTCTTCTTTATGCTATTTGCTTTATGAACTCAATGAACATAACTGTTCTGCTTAGGAAGAAAAGATCACCTTTTCTTTTGATCCACTTCCAGCGCTCGTTGCACTACCTCTTATTCCATTTCTTCTACAAAAGTCATTGTTATGCCCTTTTTTTCGAAAGTATATGACTTTTTTTGATTCAAAAATCACTACTTCAGTGTCTTTTGATAGCTCTTTTCTCAGTGCTGATGTCTTTTGTCAACTCCCACCACATTTTCAATCTCCATTTCCCTCAGTATGGACCCTGAAGAGTTGTTGTATTTTTCTTATCTCTCTTCTCCTCAGTGATCATTTTACTCAGGTTCCCACATTACAAACAGGACAGTTACTGTAATCCTTCATAATTTTGGACCAACAACACATTTTACATTCTGAACATTAGTACACTGAAATTTTTTTCATGCTTGCCATTCTAATTCATAAAAGTCATAATTTTTCACTCTGCAGAAACGAGTGATCCTGCAAGTAGTTACATTCACCCTCCACTTATCTTTGAACACAGTTTCCAGTTTTTCCTGTCTAAAAAATATCCATGCTGTGATTTTCCTCATATTTGTGATATATTTACTCTCCAAAATGAAGAATCAGCATCTTTCTGACCCATAACTTATTTTTGTCCTAGAGATCAGCTTTTGAGTGTACTAAGCCCAACGGTGCATTGGAGCACTTAAACATTGACTTACTGTTCAGCACATGTGCAATCTGCCCCAGCTGTAAGCACCTGCTCATGTATTTAAATATAAGTATGAAATTAGGTCCTCAGGTGGATGAGAGTTCATGGGTTCAGTCACAGAGCTGAGCCTTGTGTTTTCCTCTGACTCCCTGGGGTGCTGCTCAGTGCAGAACCACATCCATGCAGCACTGAGTTCTCCAGAGTCAGACATAAAACATTACACTTTTTGTAATACTAAGCTGGGGGAACTCTGTGCCTTCTGTGTCCTCAAGTGCTGACATTTCATTTCAGAAAAACCAAATATAATGCTGACAGACACACACACCTGCCAATCACCACATTACCAAGTAGCTGTCCATAGATGTATCAAGTCATTTTCCCAGTTCTTTGCTGAAAAATTCTCCCATGCTCTTCAACCACCACCCCAGACACTCCCCAAATTAAACTAGATTTCCTGCACTACTGTAGCAATAACTTTAACATACATCCTAGATTGCTTCTCAGTACAATGATCTGTTCCTTGTAGAACAGGAGGAAATACAGCCTGGAATATAAATTTGGAAATGAATAGAGTCCAAGTAATTATAAAACCTGATACTAGAATATATTATAGTAATGAAAAGCATACCAGAGAAATTGGAATAAATTGAAAACTTATAGGAGAGAGGATATTAAAAGAACAGCACAGTGCAGGGATCAAATTTACCCGTGAATATCTGAGCAAACTCCAAAATGGTAGTGCTACACATGCTAAATGGTTTAGAGAATTTTAACACAAAATAATTGTGTCTCTCCTATAAAGTTATCTCATTTTCTGCTTACAAAAATGCAGATGATTAGTGTCCCTTGAATCAGTTTCCCTTGAATATCAACTTTTTCCATGCAAACTTGACAAGGAGTGATTGAATTTTAGTAAGAAAGCCGAAACCCAGGCTTTCTTGCAAATTTATCTTATGTAGTTGCTTTTCCTATCTAGATAATTTCTGCAAATTTCATGAGGAATTCATATTTTCACTCTGGGTCAAGATACTAATCTACTTTCAAAAGTATGTTCCCCTACTTAAAAAGCAAAATATAAAAGCAAACGATTAAAAAAATCCACTTATTCTCTCTCTGTTTTAAAAAAGCCACTGTCTTGCAGAGATTAAGCACCAAATACTGAACCTAATCTTCAGAAGTATGTGTTCAGTTTTTATAACACCTTCAGAACAACTGGAATTGAATAAAACATTTAGATTAAAAAATATTCTGGAAATTGATTGCTTAAGAGCAAGTTTTGGCTGGCATTACTTTAAATTCTTTATGAATTTCTAAAAGGAATGGAAGATGAGACATGTTTTGCAGATTTAAATAATTAAGACACAGATTGGCTAAGGAAACTGGATTACTACCACTGGTGCCTGAACTCCCAAGTGGTATGACTGCTACAGCCATGCAGAGTTGCCCTGTGTTACTCTGGAGTTACTGAAGTTACTCAGATTTCCACCAGTGAAATATCCCAACATTTGGAGATTTTTTACGTCAGAAGCTTGACTTGCACATCTGACATCAGAAAAACAAGGAGCAACTTCAGTATTGCAAGAGCCTCCATTGGCTCCCTCCAGGGTTGGGTGCCAAGCATCAGCAACAGTGACTGTGAGCTGCTTTAAAAGTTTGTTAAAATTCAACTGAGAGCTTGGGCACAAAGCTCACAACTGAGTTAGGAGAGATAAGGACCTGAAAATCTCTTTTGGGGACTTTTTGGATATGCTCCAAACACACATGGTGTGAGCAGGCTCACAAGTTTAAATCCAAGCAGATGCTTAGACATCCCTGGGCCTGAGGACTGCAACAATCCTTTTGAGAGCTCTGATGTTCAATGAAACTGCCATAGTGGCTCAGCACCTGCCTGGCTGCAGAGATTGCAAGGCAAGCTGAAGAAGCTTGTTAAGAAATGCTTCCAGCAAACTAAACAGAAAATATCATTGTAAGGGGGAAAAAAGGAACACTTCAAACACAGCCTAAAATGATTATTCTGCAAATAAGTGCTGCCCTCAATCTCAGTGAAAATACCTGTTAGCATGAAGCCAGCTGTGGAGGAGAACAGTGCATGCTTTAACTTGTAAAGCAAGAGGAGAGAACCTTCAGGGTCACACACCAGAGCAGCACAGCTCAGCATGTGGAAAACCTGCTCCCCTGTCCACATCCCCCATGACATCCTCATAAAGCTTTTCTCTGTGTCTCAGGGGACAGCTCTGCCTCATGGGGACCAGCTGTGGAGAGTAGAGCACTCAGTCCCACCCAGGCATTCCCTTGCTCTCATGTCCAGATTTCCCAGGGCTGGCAACACCCAAAGCACAGCACAGTGTGTGGGCACCAGCCTGGCAGCACATACCTGGCACATCTCCCAGGCCCCAGGCTCCTTCCTCAGCAACCAGCTTCAACCAAAAGGTGAACTCAGTTGTCCACGCTAGAGATCCACTTAGGAGATGTTTTGCCAAGTGTCTTTGAAAACAAAACAATTACGTAAATGCAGACCAGCCAGCCCGTACAACAAATTCCTTCTTCCCTTACAGCCACTTTCACTTCTCAGTTTAGGGAGCAGCAGGACTTAAAAGCAGACGGGGTCCTCTGGAGGGAGCCAGGCTTTGGAGTTTGCAGTGTCTTTGAAACGCTGTGTTAGCTCCAGCTCCTCCTTGCTGTCCCTCTGGAAGCTCAGGAGAGAAGGATGCTGGGGGCCCTCCCCTGTGTGCAGACAATGCTGCAGCAGGGCTGGGACACCCCAGACCTGGCTCTGTCAGCCCATCTGGTCATGTCCAAAGGAAGGGTTCTCAGGCTTGGCAGCCTCCTCCAGTGGCTGTGTGGTCCTTCTCCCCTGCCATCACAAAGCAGCTCTGTCTTCTCCTGCGTACAGCCCACCACAGGAAGAGTTTTAGCTACTCAGCATTCTAATGGATTGGGATTGTACTGGTGTTGTACTTCCTCTCCTCAGATGTTTTCCTTTGTGAAACAGCCAGGAACAAAGGTTGAACTTTGTTAAGCGTTGCCAAATCCAGCAGCCTGCCAGAGGAGGCTGCCACGGCTTCCTGTTCCCAGGGCCATCCCAAAGGGACCTGAAGCTCCATGCTGCCTACTGGGAATCCATGGGGCTCCATGGACCATTTACACCAGGTTTCCAGTCCCTCCAGTGGCCATCTCTCAGAGTGTCTGGACTCTCCAGTGCCCATCCCAGAGTGGGGGCTGTTTGCCTGACTGGGCTACTGGAGCTTACCCTCCTGCCTTCCCTTGTGCCCCCGTGTTCTTCACATGTGTGTGGAGATGGTCTTTTAATCCCATCATTTAAAAATTTATGTTAGTATGGAGAAAATTTATGTTAGAAAGGAGAAGTTTTACCACGGAAACTATAATTTGGTGAGTATTTAAATTTTACTGCTATTCATGTGATCTGTAAAAATATGTGCTTTTTAAGAATAGCTTCATATTTCTACACCATAATCACAACTTGCTTTAGATGAGCTGAGATTTATCACAAAGGACTAAGGAAAAGATCATGCTGTTTCTACAGCTGCTGCCTTATGTCTCTGTTTTCCTCTAATGCCTGGCCATGTACCCTCCAAACTAGAAAAAGCTTCTCTTGTTGAGCAACTGAAAATCTTGGGAGTGAGATATAGAAAGATATTGTGCAACTAGTTTTATATTTGAGACATTTCCAGATGATATTTCCACTTAGTAGGTCACTTACAAAGAAAATAATGTAAATTATTAATGGACAAATGGATCTCTTTTTTTTCTTTTTTATCACTCCCACTGGGCCCTCATCAGTGGAATTAGACCAGAGATAAACTGTACCACAAGCAAGAGTTTTACAGTCTACTTTGTACTAATCAAATGTCATAAGCAACTTGTTAATCAAATTATTTCAGAACTTGCATCCTAGTGTTCAGTGATTGTTCTAACTCATTACTGCCAGGGCAGAATCAGCTTTCAGATTCTTTCCTTCCTTGCCATTCTGAAAGTGTATGCACTTCTACAACATAGAGTGGAAGAATGTTCATGAATTCACAGTAAAGATTTTGTGTCCTCAAATGTTACCTTTTTGTGCTGGCATATGTTATTGCTCTTAAATAATCAGACCTTCAATTTGTGCCAGTAAAAGTACTACCTTGATTATTGCAGAAACAAATTTTAGAGATAAAAACCCACTCTGAAAGGCCAAACTGTAGCTCTCAACTTACTGAACTCAGTAGGACTTAACTTAGGTCCAGTAAATAAATTTCTGGAAAATTCAGGTGAAGAAAGGATCTTTTTTTTGATATTACACATCTCATTTTCCTTTCCATCTCTATAGTTAAAAATACTGAGTTTGTTTCCAATTATCTTTTATTAAGCTTGTATAATAAATAGGGCTTTTTAATTAGAGAAATAAAATATGAAAAGCAATTTGAAACACAGAACAATTCTTTCTGCCATCAGAGGTGGAGCATAATTACCACCCGAGTAAAGTATTATTTGTAAAAGACATCAGGAGAGGAACAGCTTTTCACAGTCACAAGTGGCAATTATACATGAACCTCTCCAGGAATCTCCATGGACATTGAATGCTATCAATGCCTCTGTGAAAAATCCCCTTGTTAATGTATTTCAGCATCTCTTGTTAGCACTAAAATAGGTTATAACCTGTTTACAAAATAAAACACTGGAAAAACACTGGCAAATCTACATATGCCACAGCTGACATTCAGAGATTTATGAAAGTCTAATGACTGAAAAGCTCACTACTGCTGTTGCCAGGTGAGCAGTGAAGGAAGCATGTCTGCAGACAAATTTTATTTGACAATTACGTGGTCCATTCTATGGAATTTTTCTAAGTGCAGAAGCAGATTGTAATGCCTAAAATATTAGTTCATGTTTTACACTACAGCCTTAAGTGGTAGAAGATGATACCGGCAAAAGGAAGTGTCAGTAAAAACCACTCTGGAGCAAACACAAATTTTAGATGCTACTCAGTGGGAAGATGTGTGGTTCAGAAAGTGCATGGAAATATATTACAAGTGTTAGTGCAGACTAAGAAATGAAAAACATGCAGAAGCACATTCTGCAGTTATGAATCATTTTTGTATCACAACTATCATTTTTATTAGCTACAATACTAATTGAGTTTCTTTGTAGCTACTTCAGTTCATCTCACTATTAGAAGATAAGATATTAAATTGCAAATCAGAGCCTGTGGTGATCTCATGGAGGTAGGTTTATAATGAAGGGATAAATGTGCCCATTTCTGCAGCTATGCTTCATGAAGCTGCAGAGAGAATTTACTGAGATCTCACTCAATTTTCAGCTTCTGAAGCTGACAGGTAAATGTTTACATGCCACAGGAAAATTAGGAAGAGTGGGGAGAAATATGATATACAAGAACAAGCTATGGTTCTCCTCATGCCCAGAGCTTATCAGAGCCTCCATAGGAGCGAGCCAGTGGAACCCCAGCAGGAAGAGCACCCGAGCCCACCAAGCTGCCTTTTGTCACTTAAAGCTGTGCTGGCTGGCTGCATCTTCTGCTCACAGGGCTTTTGAGCAGAGTTCCCTGCAAACCTGATATCATCCCACAAAGATGTCAAATCATGAGCTTAGCCAGAATAACAGGGCAGCATCCGTTTTTCTTTTCCACATAGCACAAGGGGATAGCTGCACACGAATTCTGAGCAAAACTGTCTCCTATTTATGTTTTATCCACATGAAAACCAGCCCAGAAAATATCCCTTGTGCCATGTCACAGTTATCAGTTATTAGCTGGCAAATTGATCAATTTTCAAATAACAAGTCAGCTGCATATACTGAAAGTTCTACAGTAATGTTCTGGCCTGTCTTTTTCTGTTTACTGTAAAATATTTTGTATGCATTTGTATATGTATGTTGATACATTTCTGAAATTAAAAGGTTATCAGAAAATCCTGTGACCTTGGGGCTAGAAAGTGGGAGTAGATATGAAATGCAAACACTGGGATGTCCCCTGCTATCTGGAAAGATTTTGCATGCAGTGAGCTGTAAGGTTTGGCATGTCTGATATCCAGGATCAAAGTTACCTGCCTGCAGGTCTGTCCATTGTGGACACAGTCAGGTTAAAAATAAGGCTGGTTTATGCAGGTAAGGAGGAAAGGGGATTATAAACTCCAGTAACACAAAGTGGTGAAGAAACCAAAGGTGACTTAAAGCTGTGAAATGTCATTGGTGCCACCAGGTGGACTGAACCAAATGGCTGCCAGAGAGAAGCTGGGCATGAACATTCTGTGAGCAGAAGAGGAGCCAGAGACTGACAATCACTTAGTTCAGAACAGGAGTTTTATAAGTGGAGCAAACAGCCAAAATCAATGAATCAAACTTGCTCAGAAAGGGAGGAGGAAGTCCATGTGTTTGCTTGTTCGTTTTTGGGGTTTTAGCAGAGTTTTATTCCTGCAGAGCTGTACGTTCTGTGTTCTGTTGTAGGATATATTCTTACACCTCAAAGTCACAACAGGCCTTACCTCTTTCAAGTGCAAGTTCACTTAACATACATTTGCATGGAGCAATAACTGCTTTTGGCTACAACTCTGTCTTCTAGATGAGCAGTAAGAGATGAAGCATTCAGCGCTCTCTCTCACTGTAACAGATAATCCTTATGTGGAGGACCTGAGCTCTGTTTCCTCTCTAAAACAGGAAAAGAGTTTTGTTCATGGCGGCGATTGCTGAGCATGTTCCTATTCTATTTGAGAGAGCTCTCTCACAACAGTCCCATGCATTGCTAAAGGCTGGGGGCAGAGTGGCTGGAAAGCTGCTTGGCAGACCAGGATCTGGGGGTGCTGAGCCTGTGTGTGCCCAGGTGGCCAAGAAGGAATCCTGGCTTGTATCAGAACCAGCGTGAGCTGCAGGAAGTGGCTGTCCCTTGGTACTTGGCATTGGTGAGACCACACCCTGTGTTCAGTTTTGGGCCCCTCACTACAAAAGAAAGACATGGAGGTGCTGGAGTGAGCCTGGAGAAGGGCAACAAAGCGGGTGAAGGGTCTGGAGCACAAGTCTTATGAGGAGCTGCTGAGTTAGTCTGAAGAAGAGGAAACTCTGGGGGCCTTATCACTCTGCAACTGCCTGAAGGGAGGCTGTAGCCAGGTGGGAGTCAGTGTACCACAGGTAAGTGGTGACAGGAAGAGAAGATGCTGCCTCAAATTGCACCTGATGAGGTTTATGCTGGACATCAGGAAGAATTTCTTCTCAGAAAGGGTGATTAAGCACTGGAATGTGCTGTCCATGGAGGTGATGAAATCTAGAGGTGTTCATGAAATGACTGGATATGGTGCCATGGTCTAGTTGACAAGGTGGTGATGGTTCAAAGGTTGGACTCAACAATCTCAGAGGTCTTTTCCAGCATTAATGATTCTATGATTCCTAGATGTCAAATGTATTTTTCCTGGGAGGTACTTACACATTGGAGTAAATCATCTCTCCTTCCTTTTTGTTAAACCTAACCATAGCAGTCTCTTTAAACTTTATATTATTAGGCTTATTTTCCTGTCTCTAATCATATCTGAAGTTTGTTTGGTTTTTGTTGGTGTTTTTGGCAGCCAGCTGAATTTTTTCAGTGTTTGTTGTTTGTTCAGTTTTGCTCCAGGACTATTCACATGAATTTGATGAATTTATAGAGAGAAAGCCTCTTCTCAGCTTCCCTTCTTTTAGATCAAAAAAGCTGAACTTCCATCTTCTAAAGCAGACTTGCCACTCCTCTACCCTACCAGTCTTTTCCTGCAGCTAGTCAACACAGAAATCCCCTTTCTCAACCAGGAATGACCAGAAATACACACATACATTTTATTTATCATCTTACCCCCATGTCAGTGGTTTTCCTTACAAAAGTCTCTGTAGTTTTTTGTGGGTTTTTGGATTTGTTTTCTCAGGAGCTGCTAAATACTGACATTTGTGCCTCTGTGTCACATAATTATTTCCTATTCTGAACTTTACAGTGTTCCCTCTGTCTTTGGCAGTAAATAAGTTCTGGAATATTCAAGGAATGTCTTTTTCAGTCGTTCCCTTGTCCATATCTGCTACCTGGTATACAGTGATAACCAGCAGTCCAAGTGTGCTTCCTTTGCCAGCAAGCCCTGGTGGTTCTTCAGACAGATGTGCTTGGGGATGACTGGGACAGAACAGGGTTCTGCAGGGACCCAAGAAACTTGTCTTCAGCTGTCATTTGTAGCTAAATAGAGACACATCCATACCTCCAAAAGACTTCCTCATATTTATTCTCCCTCTCTCATAAACGAATTTTTGCTGTTTAACTCTGATTATTCACTGAAAGAGGGATCATTTATTCAAGGACTGAAAACCCCAAGTCAGCTCAGAAGTCTAAAGATCTGAGCCCAGTGCCCCTCCCAGACAAAAAGAAACCTCTTTCTTAGACATCATCACTGTTATGGATGAGGCATATCAAATTCGCTCCTTTGATCTTAAAATGATTAATGTTATAGCTGTTATGTATAAAATGTATCAAATTTGTTCAGTTAATAATAAAATGTAGTTTTAGTATGTCTTAAATATGGTAACCACAAGTAAACGAAATAGCGTGTTGCAAAACCTCGCCTGAGGCACC
>VYXF01000459.1:185814-320031 GCA_013397295.1 Polioptila caerulea
AGAATGTGAAGCCTACACACATGCAAAGATTTTCCTGAAAGGGAGAATGCAGGAGGGAGGAGATCCGAGGAGAAGTTAACCGAATATTCAGGCTGTACAGAAATTTAAACTAACCCTGGAGTCAGTATTGTCTCAACATCGAACTGAAAGGATGAGGTCTGAATATTCCAAGAAACAAAAGAGTTCCTGGCCCTAGGCTAAATAAACTGTATAAAACCTGAGCATGGTGAGCAGAAAATCGTGGACCTCACCAGACTGCTGTGACAGGGGCAGTGTCCTGGTTCACCCAATGCTCGAGCATTGCTTTACCTTATTGTGGCATGAAACTCTGTCATTTTGTTTCGCTGTTATTTTTTCTTTCCTTTAATTTGACATAAAATTCTGTCATTTTGTTTCGCTAAAATAAATCCTGTTTTTTTAAATTTTAATTTGGCTCTCGAAATTTTATTGATTCGGCCTGACCAAGTCGCCATCTATAACAATCACCTAATAGCCAAAACCACGGAAAAAATACATAGGAAATGTATTCCTCGCAATATCTTTTTTCCATCCCTCTGCATTTGGAGGCAGTCAACTTGTTATTCAGGGAATCAGTGCCCTGGGATGTGGCTGTTGGATAGTCAAGGTCATTTTGAAATAGTGTTTCCGATTGAGGCACACTAAGGCACCCGTGGTGCAAAGTTGAGATCATTTAGAGTGTCTTCACAGAGTGCACACATAAAGGAATCAGTTTAGCTTTTGGGCTCCCTGTATTTAACTCACTGGCAGCTACTTCCCCAAACAATAAGAGCATCAGCCATCAAATGATTGCTGCATTCAGCTGTATTTCATTGAAGTGAAATTGAAAGTCCTGACAAAGAAAGGGGAAGAGACAAGATCTTGTTTTATCATTTTGTTGACTTTCGTCTTCTGAAGAAAAAACATAAATTTTAATTAATAAAAGAAAACAGTTCTTCAAGTGAACACCTCTCTAGGTCTTACCAGTAAACAAAATGTTCTAAAGGCTGTCAGAATAATAGAAACCTTATTAAAGAAATAGAAAAATGGCATCTTATATGACTCAGAGCATCAGACTTCTGTTGCAAATTGATGCCTAAAGAGTCAAGCTCAGCAAGCAAAAGGGCACAGCTCTGCACCTCTGTTTTAAAATATCCTGCAGTACAACTTCGAAAGAACCCCTGCTGTGTAACATCTAGGCTTGGTGCAAGACCAGCCACTGAGATCAATACAGACACTCAGAACCCTGCAATACTTATAGGCCATTACAGCAATTCTAAAATCAATGGAGTATTTAACAAGGTGTTAATGTAACTCCATTGAGACCAAGATAGTGAGCCAGCCACAACATGCTTGTGACAGATTTTTGCAGAAGCATTTTCAATTACTGTGTATTTTTGAAAAAAGGATAAATAGCAGCTTTCTTTGTGCCTGGCGTCCTAAACAACACCCCATCCCCCACTCTGCAGCTGGCAGGGTGATGCAGTAAGGCTGCTGTGCTTGAACCAGCCCGACCACTAAGCCAGTCCTTTCCAGCAGTGTTCCTCAAGGCAGCTCACTACCCACACCCAGCATCCAGTGTCACTGCCCTAGCGCACTGCCGGGAGATGCACCAGAGATCAAAAAGCAACGCTCAGAGCAACCTCTTCAGCTGCAGCCAATTAAACCCCTCTAGAGTGACCTATAAAGAATATACCTCAAAGGTCACTTCTAACTTAATGTAAGCCAGTAAACTGCCCCTTCTAGTGCCATGGCAGCAACACTGATGGAAAATTCTCTCTTTGCATAGAAATGTGTGACCTGCAATGCAACTTTTCAATCCCAAAGTAGAAAAGGGACAAGAGAACTGAAATGATATTGCTGTAATCAGGCACCTCGTTCATCCAGTCTTAGGCAGTGACTAGATGCCAGTCCTCTCCAACAAAGGCAATATAAGAAGTTCCCATTCTGTCCATCCGCCCCCACTGCAATTTTCTGCACCCAGTTGTGCAAGCGTCTGTTGGGAAAATGTTCTAAAACAGACCAGTCAAATGACTTTGTTTTTAAAAACAAAAAACATTTTAAAAAAGGACAAAAACTACCACTCAAAAATAATTTACCTTGACCCTATTGCACATAGGATCATGGGCAAAAGGCAATTGCATTGTGAGACCAACTGCAGGCAGCATGTGGAAAGCTTTGCATCACAAGAGAAACTTGGTATGGCACAATGAAACCTGAAAAAAACACTTTATGATTGTTGTCTTAGTCTCAGAGGCATGGCTTCTGGAGAGCTCATAAATCTGTCCTCTCTTCCACCCTGTTCAGCTGCTATAACAAGCTGCTGGAGGATGCCCCTGTGGTATAAATTAAGATGCCAGCACTCTACTGATGGACTTGGGAAACCTTCGGTTCACATACAGGAATCTTTATTAAGTTTCCTAACTTATAGAAGCTGTTGCTTTACAGCTTTTTCTATTATGTAGCATTTCCGCACAGGAATTTGAGATTGCAGAGAGAGAAGAGAGGTTAATTTTTTAAAAAATAAAATTAGAGAGTCAGTCAAAAAAGTAGACACAGCTTGCAGTTGTTACTTCATGCTTTTTTGTCTCAAGAGTCATAGAATCATAAAATGGTTTGGGTTGAAAGGAACATAAAGATTATCTAGTTCCAACACCCGTACCACTAAATCAAGTAGCTCAGAGCCCCGTCCAAACTGGTCTTGAACATCCACAGGGATGGGGCATCCTCAGCTTCTCTGGGTAACCTGTTCCAGGGCCTCATCACCCTCACAGTAAAGAATTTCTTCCCTAATATCTAATCTAAACCTTCTCTTTTTCCATTTAAGGCAATTTCCCCTTGCACTATCACTACCTGCCCTCGTGAAAAGAGCTGAGAGTAAAGCAGCCATGTAAAATGCTGAAGTGCTTGGGCTCCATATCCCCCTTCCAGTCGATATCTGCAGCTCTGGGATTGAACACAGTTTTCCTAAAGAGAGATTTTTTCTTTTTCACCTATCCATCTTGCTTCCCTCCTCTTCTTTCTTGCTCATCCTTGTAACTTTTTACCTGTTCCTTGAATTCTGCTTTTATTTTATGTCTTTTAAATTCACTAATCTAGTAATTTTTACAGTTCAATCTTCTCCTGCAAACATTTAGAATGCTAGAGCCCACACAAAGTAAACTGTGCATTGCTAGGAGCCACAGAAGAGGTGGTGGATTTAATCCATGATGCTGCATGAAGTCATTCGCTGGGTACCTAAACTCAGGGTTTTTTCAGGTGATGTTCTCAAGCTATTTTCATTGGGATATGGTGCTGCAGTCAGTAGTGATTCTGAATGACTGAATTCTGGCCAAATTCTTTGAGTCTTGATTTCAAGAATCTGGAATTATCTACTGCCTGGCAATAATTAGACACACTTCTGAAAAATAAGCTCTTTTTGCTTGGCTGCTAGTACTAAGTATTAGGGTATTCTTAGTTTCTGGTATAAAGTATCTATCTAAGACTGTTTTTATAACATGTATCAAGCTACAATTATAAATCAAATAGCTTTACAATTAAAAGGCATACTTGGCCTTTTTTGTCTTGTGAACATTTGCGTGAAATTGGAGCCTTGTAGTTGGGTTTTTTTACATAACTGAACCTTTTCGCAAATCCTTCAATCAAAATGTATAACAGCTTTTTATAAAAAAGAGCACAAATTCATCAGAACAAGTAACAGCCTAAATTGTCACTGAATTGTTGCATCTGTGTTTCCTTGTCACCTAGTTATGGATCTGGAAAGTAATGCAGAGGTGCAGATGACGTTTCAATCCTCTTCACTGATGTCACTACAGACTCTCAGCACTCCTCCACCTATTCTCCTTCAGGACAGCAAAATCAGTAGTTCCTTTGGAACATGGCTAATATTTGCAGATCATTGATAACATCTTTCCACTATACTATTGTTTTATCTGGTCTTTACCATTAAAAGTGTTTATATCTGGAATAATACAGCCCTTGTCTTCTTCACAGCCCCATATATCATCTGTAAAAAGGATTTCTACTCAATTGGAAGAATACATAATCCACTTTCTAGGACAAGTTATCTTTATCCCTTCTATCGTAGTACTACCTAATTTCAGAGAAAATTCATTTTTATTCTGTCATAGGCTCCAGCTTTCTCATATTTGTCTGCATCATAGCATGATGCAGTAAGCCTATGACAAAACATGAATTAATTTTTTGTGGCTGCAGGAAAAATCATGTGTGCTGTAGGCTGCAGTAATTGGGTGATCCTACTGGGACACTCTGATTGTCACTGCAGGATTTGAAGTGGCAGGTGTTTAGTTGTGATGCAGATTCATCCTCTCATGCCTGAGCTGCCTAACAGCATGAAGACAAATCCAAAGCTTCCAAAAGCCTGTAAAACTCTGATAATCCTGCTAAGATTTATTGCAATGGTTCAAGAAAGAGGTACAAGCAAGTCTTACAATCAGATAAGAAAAAAAAGAAACTTTTTTTTTTCAAGATAAGCAAGTCCACTCTAAAGGAAGAAAGCCTGTAATTCACCTTAAGTACTATCCAAGGAGAAACTAATTCCTTTCAGATGTGGGGTCAAGTTTTATGTGGAGTCATCTTGACCTGTAATCAGTTTGGCTATGAATAAGCATATGTACTCTAAGGAACCATGGAGCGAAGATAAAATATGATTACTAACACATCTAGACCAATTCTCTTGGAACTCTGTGGAAAGGCTGTCACTGATTTTGGTGGGATTTGGATGTAATTCTGTAATTCAACACAGGTGCTTTTTTTCAGGACATTTTGGTTCTCTCAGTGTCAGAAAAAAAATGCAGCCCACATTATCATCAGAAGAAACCAGAAAAGCATGGTACTTCTCAAAATTAAGCTAGGAAATCTTTTAGAAAGGGTTGTGTTACCTCCAAATGAGTCCTTCTCTGCTGGTGGTGAACACTAGTTCAAGCGCTAGCTTAAATTGGAAAAGGGTTTTCAGCACAGTAGGAAAAAGGAGGGAGAGATTTTGTGAAGCTGGAGGTTTCTACTTTTGTCCTTTCATGAGTGGCACTTTGTTTAACATATGAATTCTGGAGCACTCATTGATGATAGCCATCACTAACCAGTGGTTCCACTTCCTAAAGTGTAGGGAATAAAAATACATAATTGCATTTTGCAATGGTCAGTGCATTAACAAAAGTGTACCCTATTTCAGTGATTTCTATAACTACCAACAAAATGACCCAAATTGCTCTTTCTCAGACACACCAACTATAAAATTGAATTCACTTCACAGCACTGAGATCCATGGGCTAAGTTCTTCTTGGTGCATGACAAACAGGGCCATAAAAAAATTTAAATCATATTTCTGATTGTTAGAGCCTTGGAAAAGACATAAAGAAAGATATCATTTTCCATGGCTTGATGTATTTGAATTTCAACTTCTGACTGGAATAGAAGCTAGAGGGAAGTTGTAGAACCTTTGAGGCCAGGCTAGAAGCAGCTGTTTAAATCAGATAGTCATACCAATCCACTCTGATCATAAAGACATTGGACAGTAGATCAATGGCTGAGCATAACTTTGGCACTCTATATAGCCTGTTGATAATATTTTGTTTCACAAAGTTTGTGTCAGAAAACAGTCTGAAAATGAAAGCAAAATTCCTTGTGGAAAAAAGTCAATATCGATGATTCTTTCCACTAAGCAGAAGGAAGGACCCCACAGACTCTTGTAAGACTGAATTTAACAGGAATATTTGTGGTTTTCAGCCACTCTCAGCCCCCAGCAGGACAGACCCCTTGAGGCTGTACCCCAGCCATCAGTCCCCCCCTCCATTGGAGCCTTGCAGCCTGGGGAAATGGGAATGATGGGGATCCTCCAGCTGAGCAGCCCCATGTCAGGGCCCACCTGGGCCACCCAGGACAGTCTGTCATCACAGTGCAATGCCAGTTCCTAGTGGCACAGACACAGACTGTTCCTTCATCCTTCCCCTTTCCAGCTGCATATCAGACATTTCCTGACTCCTGTTGGCCGCTAAGGACCATTCTTTCTCTAGGAGTTCAGGTTGGCTAAGTGGAAGCCCATTCACCTGTCCTCAGGATAACCATCCAAAAATGATGGAGCGTTGCAGTTTTGCCAGTTACTTTGACACTGCCCTTAGGAAAGGGTAGGAAAAGCCAAAAGCAAATCTGTTTACCAAATTCAAGGAGAGCAGCTCCACTGTCTGTGGAAACAGTTGGACAGAAATGAAGGGAAATGAAGCATGCCTCACACGTGACTGCTGCATTGGCGTGGTCCAGCTGAGAAGTTGCCAGCCACTGTCAGCCCTTCTGTTGAGGACACTTTTATCCAATCTTGTGTCCTCCATTTGTACTCAGAAGGGGATGTGGTTGGAGGGCATCCTGGTTTCTTTCACAACCCAGCTCCACACCTGCGTGTAAGTCAAATTCTGAACTTTTTTTTTATTACCTCAAGCAGAAACAGCTCTACCTCTCTCATACAAAGTCATTGCCTGGTAAAATTACTTAGCACAGGCAAAGCCACTCTCAACTGGTCATTGATGACCAGAAGCAACCATGCCCAGAATAAACCTTAGCAAAGTATTAGCTTATAATAATGACTTCTCCAGGGATGTTATGCAAAGGTAGGAATAAACTTTTTCACATGTTAACCTTAAGTTCTGCACACACATCCACCTTAATCATGTTAATCATGTTTAACAGGATGTCACAACCAGACTGACACATGCAGTGTATTACCAAGGGTCAGTTTAGATACAATGGTAACCAGCTCTGAGAAGGGAGTGAATCTGGGATCCTCATATCATCCCCTCTCTCCTTTAAGTCTAAAACTTGGCTTTAAAGGTTCACTTTGAAGACATTCATCTGGATTTCAGGATGGCAGTTAAATAATCTGGACTCTGAAAGCAGACACTCACGGGCTGGGTTTCCCATGAAGCACCTATCAGACCACACAAGGGTGTAAAAGATGCAGCTGACTCAAGGCACAGAAGGCAGCAAATCTGCAGCCAAGCTGTCTGAAGCAGTGGAGAGAAGAAAAACTTTCAGTCACCCAGGCTGGGAAATTACAATGTTTGATTTTCACAAGGTACAGCAACACCTACGTTGTTTGCCACTGAAAAAATTATATTTACAGTCTGTCGAGATGAAATAATGTACTTTAATCCATGAAATTTAGAAAAGCTGAAGGGTTACTTTTTAAATGGCATTCTCTATTGCCTGAAAGTTTTTACTGCAGACTATAAGACACAGCAATAAATGTAGTCCCTCTTCAGAGCCTGAAAGCTAAAGTGGCAGTGCTGACATATGAAATAGTGAATAATACAATTAAAGTAGTCTGCTTTCCTTCTAATATGAGCTTGGAGATGTCAGTGCTAGTACTCTTCAGAGTAATAACATTGTGCATTATTAAAGACAAGATCTCAACAGCTGTTTAATGTTAATACAAGACCCCTAAACACATTCTGAGAGGCTTCATGTCTGTCCAATACAGGCACTGCAATTTTAACTTACAGAACACTTCCTACCTTCTCTGGCACTCTGAATGTTTATTTCCTGTTTATTCAGGCAATCATTAATCTTTAAAAAAAATAACTGAATGTTCAGAAAAAAACTCCTAAACTCTACCCATAGTTTTCCATATCCCTATTTGAAGAAAAAGAAAGTTATTCTGAGTCAGCCAAACCTCTGTCCCCTTCCTAGAGCCTTGGTATTCATGCCTCGTCTTCATTTTCGCCTTGAGTAGAATTCCACTGTTCCTGTTTTCCAAGACAGAGCAATACTGGCAGCAGCTGCGATTCGTAAAGAGCCTCATGCAGGATCTGAGTTTAAATTCTAGCTGTTCACACCCTGCGTGCCAGCATATGTTATAGGAAACTATAAATTGTGTACAGATGTGTTCTGGAATTCCAGTGAAGCCAAGCTAACAACACTGAATAACAGCTCGTGTGCTTTGTAATTATACATAATGAATGTATATTCTCTGTCATATAACAGAGTTCATCTCTGTGTCAGGATTTGTCCGCTGGCTTTGAAAGCAAGGAGTAAGAATTATAGTGTGAATTTTTAAACAAAATGTTTAATACAAGATATGCAAACCAAAGAGACCTGACTGATTTCTGAGGAATATTTTATGTAAGAGATTCTGATTAAGTGAGTACACAAGCCAAGGCTTAAAAAAATAAAATATATTTGCTTAGAATACTCTTGAAGGTCTAAAGACAAAAACCATTTACATGTAAGTAAAAAGAAAAAGTATGCACACATTGTCCTTGTTGGAAAAGCAAAGTGCCAACAAAGAGGAAACAGAGGGAAGCACAGTAAAGGAATGGGTAGGGGGGAGGAAGAGGCAGGATGCTGTCAGAGGAAGATGACTCTAATGACCAGGAAGAGCAGGACTGAAGGGAGATGAGCATCCTTAAAGTACCCTGTACTTATTCTCTGCTGTACTATTGTGCAAAACTGATGATTTTCTTAGCGAGAAGATTGCTCTCTGTAAATTAGAGTTTGAACAATAAATGTCGTGAATATTGACCACCTTTGTTGCATGGAGAGGGAAACCCATCATTGCTCACGTACCAGATGTGCCCTTTCCATGAGTCCAACAGAACAGCAGCACTGCTTCTCTTCTGACCAGTGGCAAACACCAAGAAGATGCAGAAAGCCTGTCTAGAAGAAATAATTATTTTCTTTAAGCTGTGTAGACAAAGCAGTAGAGGAAAAAGAAAGGCCTGAACACACTATCAAAATGTGAGCATAGGTTAGCTAGAAGCTGGCAGAAGATCAGACCTCAGTGGCCTGCCCCACTTAGAGCCCTCAGGAAAAGCATCTCAGCATGTGTTTTAAGCTAATCTCGATCAAGCTCTGGTCCCACTATCCTGCCCATTTCAAGCTTTTTATGCCCTTCTCTGTGACTTTAGCACAAGCACTTATTTGATTGCACAGTGAAGTGGTTCACAGAGCTGGAAAAACTGAAAGCTTATGAAATAAAATAATTAGCTTTCAGCAAGGTAAGTTTCCTGGATGGGATCCACGTGAAATCAGAGAGATGCCAGGGCTAATGCAAGAGTGGGGATAGAGGTGTGTAGCCTTGGTCCACAGGGAATGTGCAGGTTACAGTTACCTAGTCCTAGATTACCTCGAGCTGCTGTGGAAGCACACCCTGATGCCGCTCAGAAAATATCACAAGCTTCTTTGCAACTCCATAGATAAAATTTTGTCTCTTTGGCTAATAGAGAGAGACACCTTTTCTTATAAACTAAGATGTTTTGCGGTTCCTCTACCCCAGATTGCTTTCCTGATTGAAAGAGGGCTTGTAGGTTTAATGAGAGTACTCTCCAGTAGACAGTAGCAGCAAATCATTAGTGAACAGCATCAGCTCTGACAGAGACACAGCTTTCAAGATTCATCCTGTGTTTGAAGGTGATTTGCTACATCAAAGCTGAGAAAATATATTAATAAGGCAAAGAGAAAAAACTCTGGAACTTTGATTATATCTTTCTTTTTTGTTATTGAGCTTAGCTTTTGGTATAGATCTTCTTTCTTCTTGTATTACACATTTCAGTGCATTTCTCCATATGCATAGTATTTGCATCATTTGGCAGAGAACATGAAAACCTAAACGATGATCAGACTGTGCTGGAAAAGGTCTGTTAACAGAAAACACAGGCAGTTAAATCACATCATATTAAATCAGCAACATTCTTATCCCTGAAGCATAGCGTCTTATTATTTATGGACTATTTATTCTTGACTCTTTGGTCTCCTTATGTCTCATGAGCCTGATTAGCTACATATTTGATAGTTTCATTTTCTCATCTCTGAAATTCCTTGGAATAATCCATGCAGGTCATTTTGCTGACCCACTTTGTCCAGACTTGTGATACTGCTTGGTACCCTCAGAGTTTACCTTACAATGTTGATATAGCCTAATACTGGCTGGTCTCCAGCCTTTCTCTGCCACAAACAAAAAGATGAATACTCCTATCCCTTATCTGGGAGGGACAGATGCAGCTGTACTTTCTAGCTCAATTTTAACTGCATATTTCTGAAAGATTAAGTGCTATATACAAATTCAAAATGAATCTTTTGAAAACATGTCTTTGGAAAATATGTAAAAGCACAGAACTAACACTAGAAAGGGCTGTGGCTCAAAAAACCTCAGGTAACATTAGATGGTCTGCCTACAGATTGTCAATGAACAACATAGATTTCTGCTATTTTATTGTCCTACTGCCTTCTGTTATGTTAGATGCTGTATTTCCCTCAGTCTTCTCTTAAGGCAGGATATATTTGAACGTTTTATACAGCAATGGTTCCTGATTTTCTGGGAGAACTGGTCTGAATTACATGATATTATGCCACATAATGATGATGGTAAGAGGCAGCAAACTCTGATACCACTTTTTGGCCAGGATAAACTGCAATAGAAGAAGAGGACTTGGTGACAAGTTACACTGGAGGAATTTCTGCAAGAGATGACAATTCATCTGAGTGTCCTAAACTTCACCTTAAAGCATGTCCCGTGTTGGGCAATGGAGTTCAATGGTAATGGTGCAGGACTTCACAAAGGGCCTGCCATCATCTGTCAGACAAGAGCCACTGTAGTAGACCTGGTATCAAGTACACAGCATCCAGGGTGCCTTGATAAGAAAGAAAAATACGGTAAGAAAGAAAATATGAAGGGAGTGTTTTGTACATATAGAATCACCCTGGTCTCAACAACAACAAAACAGCTCTGGTTAGTGGCTCTAGCCATTTTAATACTTTTTGGAGAAAAGCAGCACATGAGGAGTTGCTCCATCCCAAAGGGTATATGTTGCTCCATCAAAGAGCAGCTAACTACATGGTTAGGACTTCAACTGTTAAGGCTTAGCATGTTCCTCTGCATTCTCAACCCAGCATTCCCACTTAACAGATAAGGAATTAGTTTGGTGATTAAATTACTTCCATCTAATGCTCCCCCTTTCAGCTATGTTAGTTGTCCTTTGTTGCTTTACTGACCCCGTTTTCCAGGCCATTGCATTTCCAAACAGCGGTTCTCAGAACTATCCCATTAGGGAAACAATTAGTTTGCAGATTTTAATTTTTCTGGGGCCTTACTGGGACCTTACTGGTATCTGGTTGCATTTCTTCACCTGTTAACTTGCTTCAGGAGGTTTTACATGCTTTTGTTGCCATTTGAATTGATTGCTTTTGTTTATTAGGAGAAGCATTACCCCAGAAGCAAAGACCAATGCCCAAGTACTAGACCACATTGTGCTGATATGCAATGCAGCAGCTCCAGACCTTCACAGATTTCAGAGGCAGGGAGAGAACTGCTTGGAAATCTTTCCTACAGGGGATAATTTTCCTGCCGAAAGACAAGTAAGTTCAAATTGGAAAAGGTGAAATAAGCACCATAGCTGAACTTTCAGAGGTCGGTCTTGTCTCAGGGACTTTGGCACGGTCTCCCCATTGGAGCAGGAAGACAGGGTTGTCTTGTGCAAAAAATGAGGCAGGAGCATGACTCTGCTTTTCTCCTTTATAATACCATGGGCCAATATCTGTCCTTGTAATGAAGAAACTACAGACACTTTAACTAGGATTCATCCCTACACAATGCACGTGCTCATTTCGTCTCCTTCCATTTCAATATTGAACCAAGTCACAGAGACAAATTCTGGTCCCATGGTATTACTGAAGGTGAACAGCTGAAGCATTCAGATAGTCATTTTCTGAATCAGCTTGCAGAGGCTAAGTAGCTAGATTAAAAGAATACAGGTGGGAGAGTGATAAATCCCATGATCAGAGGCATTTACAACGAGCTATGAGACTCTGCTTTGTGCTGTTTGTTGCTTTAGGCTGGGATTTTAAAATCCCAGTCTTTGTTGTTTTCCCAGCTTTGTTTGCTCAAGGCAAAGTGATTGTTGAATACCTCACACAGAGACCCCTAATTCTGACTAGGACAGCCTGTAATATAAAACTTTAATGAGACACAGTACCAGTATGGAGAGATATGTCATTGCAGTCATACTACTGCTGGTATTTCACTAATTTTACCATATGGTCCATGTCTTCAGTATGCTATTTTCCTATAGTTTCAGCTCATATACCAAAGCATAACAAGATTTACACTAAAGGCCACATTTTGCTAGATTTATTCCCCTGAAGATGCATCCTGTCAGATCTGACCAGCCCCCAAAAAGCCACAGAAACCACACACATGATTTTCCTGGTTCTGAAGGCAGCATCATGGCTGGTTAAGCAAATTTCTTTTGACTGGCCTGACTGAAGGGAAGAGACTAATTTCTGAAGCCTGGCTTGTAATGCAACTATCCCTGTCTGGCATAAGATCCTGGACTGCGGCTATTTTTATTATTCCTGTGTTCTAGCTGGAGACTGGATTGCTAAAGTCGGCTTTTGTGTCTCAGCAGTGAGGGGTTACTGCTGCGGAGCCGACAGCTCCAATCGCAGGATGGATGCGCCCTCCCGTGTACCAGCTCTGAAGTGTCTGCAGGGCCACAGCATTTGGACATCAAGGCAGCTCACCAGAGATTTGGAGGTTTGGGGTTTGGTTGGGTTTTTTCTTTAAAAAAATTTTGTCAAATAGCAACTCTGCAAAAACTGTCGTTCAATCCACTAGAATTTATTGATAAAAATTCAATTTGGAAAAAATGGAGAAGCTTAGACATGCCAAGCAGCAATAAGAATAGTGGGGCTGAGACTTCCCCACGTGGCTTTTTTTGCATATGCAAAAAACAAGTCAGGACACAAGTCAGAATAAACAAGAATACATCCACCAAGAGATTTTGCTACTCCCAAAGAGGATCTAATAAGACTTTATACATCCGCCTTGCATAAAATCAGTAAATGTCTGTCAAATAGAACAGTGTAAAGAAACAAGTATTTCAAGGTGAGAGTCCCTTTGCATGGATTTCTTTGAAGGCGTGTAGAACCAGCTGTACATTTTGATTTCAGGAAGCCAGCAGAGTTTAGGTAGAACCACTGAGATATCTTTTACTTTTTACTTACTTTGATCTTGATGCCATCATTACTGCATTGATTCACCACAAAATATCAAATCAAAATAGTGGCCATCAGTGTCTGTATACAACAGTGGAAATTATCACGTATTTCAGGAGTCTGTGCTTCTTCCTAAAGTATAAGAGCATATTATTAAATTGTAAGCTATCCACATTACAAAGCTGTAACACAAGAATCTCCAAACTGCCCAAGAGATGGGCAAGGAAAAGGTCCTGAAGATGATTCTGTTTCAAGTAGCAGAAGAGTTATGTCAGCTATTCTCTGTATTTTCCCTCAGCAATGGTATAGAGTAGGAAAGAGAGGTATTCCTACTGCCCATTTTCTTGCAGCTGTTTTCCATGCAGCTGACTAATCCCTCTCAGTTCTTGGCACATGTCCTCAGTGACTGGGAGCAGGACAGAGGTTGGAGGCTGTCTCCATATCTTTGTCTCTTCATGGTCCCTGGAAGCAACTTAAAGAGAATCTCTGAGCAATGTAGGCAGTAAACTGGCTCTTTAAAGGTGGTACTCTGAATAATACCTGTTGGGTGACAACATAACTGCTTCAAAAATATGCTTTGCCTTCCTTCTTTCCTTATCCTGCTACCCAAGAGAATCAAATTGTCAGTATCTTTATTTGGTTAGAAATGTACTGGACTGCTTTGCTTTCAACAGATTATCCAGTCAGATTAAATCTTGTTTATTCTTTTTTTCCTTTTTTCTTCTACAGAAAGGACTGGTATTTTTGTCTTTGGATAGTTTTCAGGCTATTTCTCTTCATCTTCTATTGTAGGTAGGGAAATTCCAGATGGATTTTGTTTCTATTGATCTATTTTGCCCAGTCACCATAAATTTCAATGTTCTTCCTCTGCTGCATTTGTTCCATCAGTTGTCATAACTGGCAGTTTCTTTAATCATCCTTGTTCACGTATGAGATTTTCATAGCTTTGAGCTACTTCATTTCTCTAGAGAGAAAAGTAATTTGCACTTTAAACATAAGCAACACTTAGTCTCCATTCAGACTGCACTTAACGCTGTGGGCTGCCTTAGATCTGCCAGGTTTGTTGTTGGGTTTTTTGCCTGATTTTGTTTCTTTCCTTTAATAAAAAAAAATATTGTAACTAGAATCTGGTTTCAGGTCCTGAAATGACACTTTCTTTCACTCAGGCCAACCAAGAAAAGAAACCTACCAATTATTTCTGAAGTTTAAATCACTTCATTTTCAATAAGCCAGAAGCTGATGCTTCATCAATTTCTTATCCTGTAGCTTCTGTTAGTGTGCCTCAAAAGCCAGTGGGGAAAAAAAAAAAAAAGCTTATGAAGATGACTATAAAAAAGTGGAGATTGATGTTTGTGCCATTACTAAATTCTCAAATATATTTGATGCATACAATATAAAGTTACCACATAATATGGCAGATTAGGAACTCTAACACCTAGGGCCCAAAATTGGATTTGACAAAAAATTCAAGAGTACATAGAAATGTTTTGGAGAGTTGTTTTTTGAACTGAGTTTAAAACCTAGCTGGTAGTATTTACTAGCCTCCAAAAGGTTGTCCAAGATACATGCTGGCCCTCAGGATCCCAAAACTATACTGTTTGAAACCAATTTCTATTTGTTGGGGCTGTATCAATCCATAGATATCATTTAGCTCGCATGAGTTCCATGATATGTTACCAGTTATGACATTTTTATCCTCTAACCACCACTTCTGGTTAGAGCAAAGTTGGTTTTGTCCTGTCAGTTGGAAAGAAGTCTAACAAAATCTACATAAAGAGCCCAGAGCACTTTAAGGAACTAAAGCAATAATTCAGAATGGAAAGAGGCATCTCCACAATATTCCTGCCCAATAAAACTTGATGTATTTTCCCCTAGCTCTACTTGATAATTTGAAATTAAGAGCATGCCAGTGCTGTCTTACAGAAACTTTCTACATCAATACTTTAAAAGAACGTCATATAAAATACAATCAGTGTATTCAAGCAGCAAGAGAAAAGATTGATGTTATTAATTTAGTTGAGGAACAACAATTTAAAGTGGACTGGTAGGGTTCTGACACAGAGATGGGTTTCTAAACTAAAGAGGGTATGACATGGAAACTTACCATTTCTGAAGCCCTCTGTGTCTTTTCTCCTGACATGATAAAAAAATATGACCCCTTTCATAAAAATGAATGCAAGGTTTAAAAGAGCTCTGAGAACTAGTCTAACCTCTAATATGCAGACGCCATGTGTCACCTCCTATCATATGCAGGTACTTCTCAGATAGCTGTTGGATTAATTCTAAACTTCAGGAATAGCTTCCAATTTTTCCATTGGTAAAATTGTTGCCTTATATCACTGTACTTCAACAATGGTTTCACAACAATGAAGGTACTTTGTTTATCCCAGGGATTGATAACATGGGATTACAACAGTGGGTTACAAATTTGGGAGGGTTGTTTATTTTTGTTTTAATAAAGCATACATTCAGTCAGGACACAATCAGGCCATTTTGTTGCTATCATGCTGTGTTCCCAAGAGACATGCAGGTATATGAAGTGCATGTATTTCAAACTATTTTGTGGATTGGAAATCTGGTCAGCTATGCAGGTCCTCCTCTGGACATTTGTCAAGTCCCCAGTCCCTGTCAGATATCACCGTCCAAGCCAACACTCTCTGTAGAGCTCCACACATCCCATTCTGTGAGGTAGGATCTTTATCTTCCTCTCTGTCTGGAAAACAGATTACACAGTTTGGATGCTACTTAAATAGGAAGAGTAAACCCGACCATTACTATTACTTTTGGTTAGACAGAATGGGAATTTGTGTCCTCTACGTTTTACTTAGCAGCCTATAACGTTTATTTACATAACAAGGGTAGGAGGAAGATCACAGTGCAAAGATTCCATTTTAAAATGAAGTAATTTATCAACATTTGTTTTTCCACTCATTTCAATTTGCATGCAAGGCTACCAAGTTTTATCTCTGGCTGTGCTACAGGGCTATAGTTTATTCACAGCAGGAGAGAGAGCAAATATAAACAGCAAGCTAATGGGCTGAGCCATCATCTAGCTGGAGCTGAAGTTTACCTTAGGTTGATGTCACAGTACAGTAGCTGCAGCAAACAAGTCAATGTGAGCTGCAGATTATAACTTATTTGGGCCATGAGAATGAATATAGCATTTGAAATTCAAGTATGCATTTTAAGAATGTATCTGAGACAGCTTGTGATTCTTTCTAATTTATGTAGAGGAATGTGTTTCAAACTGCAATTGTAGCGGCCACTTCAAAATACCAAACTGGCAATGTTGACATCTATCTATAGATGTCTGCTATTTGTCCTCTGGGCTCCTTTAGAGCCAGTGGAGAGACAGAAAACTTTCTGAGTGTCACTTAGAATCACAGAATCATAGAATGGTTTGGGATGGAAGGGACCTTAAAGATCATCCACTTCCAAGCCCTCTGCCATGGGCAGGGACACCTTCCTCTAGACTGGGTTGCTCAATACCCCATTCAACCCGGCCTTGAGCGCTTCCAAGGAGGAGGCCTCCAGAGCTCCCTTGACCAAACTGTTACAGTGCCTCACCACCCTCATAGTAAAGAATTTCTTCCATATATCTAACCAAAATTTCCCTTCTTTCAGTTTGAACTCATTACTATTTGTCCTGTCACTCCACTTCCAGATAAAGAGTCTCTCTTCATATTCCCCCTTCAGATACTGGAAGGTTGCTATGAGGTCTCCACACAATCTTCTCTGATGCCTTAAGTTTTAGCTTTGATATTTTTCAGATTCTGTGCTGTTTTAGTGTATATTCCTGGGTTTCTTACTAAGTGCTACTAAGCTCTCTTCACAGAGTAGGTAGACAAAACAATTCCTTTTCTAGCTTGGTACCAAGGACAAATGATACAACCTTCAGGCCCAAGAACAAAAACAACAGTGAAGTGAGAAGAAAAAACAAGGAGGATGGAGCTTCATAACCTGAAGCTATAATTGGACAATTAATTTCAAAGTGCTAATGGACTAGAACTTACCAAAGTGTGAGACCTCATGATCAGTCGTCCATTCTGTGACCATTTTGGGGTGCATCCTGGATGTAGCCCAGCTGGGCTCTTGTACTGCCCAAGTGTGTCCATTGAGCACACTTTTAATAAATCCCTACTTTATCCTTTTCCTCTGTCTAGTCTCTGTTCCAGGTCAGCCTCCAGAAGGTATCATCTCCACGCTGAATGGCCCCAGCTCTCTCAGTCTGTCTTCATAGTGGAGATGCTCTTGTCCCCTTATAAATTTCACATTCCTCCTCTGGACTTGCTCCAAAAGTTCCATGTTCTTCATACGTTGGGGGCACCAGGAGCTGGCCCTGGCACTTAGCACAGTCCAGGGGTGTACTCAGAGGCAGGGGTGATGGCACCTTGAAGGGCCTGAGATCAGCTCAGTTGGCTGGAGCCTGGTGCAAATAACACCAAGATTGTGTGTTCAGTCCTGAACAGGGCATTCCTGTAAGAGCTGGACTTCAGGAACCTTGTGGATCCCTTCCCTTACATTCTGTGGTCTGGAAACAAAGATCTGATTCTCTTCCCTGGCTATAAAAGGAGTGTGACAAAAGCGCAGATGCAGATGTCTCTCCATTTCTGACATATTGTAAGACTGGGGAGATAATAACTTGTATAAATAAGCAAAGTAACTACTTAACCAACACCAAATATTTTGTCCATTGACGTCCCCCTGCAAAGACAAATATTTTGTGCTTACTACATTTCGTGGGTAATGCTTGTGGGATTTGGGAATCCTTTGCTGGCTACAAATATCAATTTAACTTAAATTGATATGAAAATTGAATAATGTATATATAATATATATGCACATTACATATATTAATTTTAGAGAATTTCCATAATGAATACAAGTTTTCAAAACTGAACAGGTGTCCTTGGATGAGGAAAGATGGACTTTTTCTTGTTATTTTTTCATAGATAACAGAGACAACATTATCCAGTATGATTTGAATTATTTGGAATAGCTATTACAACATAGAGGATGACTGCACATGCAACAACAGCCTGGCCCTTACCATCAAAACCTTCACATAAAGTGTGTTTACTGAGAATGTGATGGCTGCTTCACCTGAAGGTGAAGAAGTCTGATGCCCTGTATTTGATGACAGTGATGGAGAGAAAAGTACTCCTTTTTAAAATTTATACAGAATTTTTCACTGATGCAATAACAGTAAAATATCTGAGGAAAAATATAACAGCGACAATTTTCTTTACTGATATGCCAACTTTATTCATTTCTGCATGCAAAAGCTGAATTATTTATTTTCATAAGGCAATTTATTCTATACAGTTGCAGCAAATACTTGTTGATGTCTTAGGAAAAGTTTTTACTTGACCAGTAAGTATAATTTCCTTCTTCAGATATATAGTTTATTGTTAGTTGCAGTCTGAAAGTGCTTCTACAAGCATAACTTTGAGCTGGAGCTACGGACTTATTTTGGCCACAAGAGATGAAAAATAACCCAGTCTTTGCTGTTTGAATGAGATTTTGTGAGTGAGATAACCATCTAACTATTGATAAGCCTGGGTATCTCATTACCTCCTGTGAGCTGTCATGACAGATACGTATTTTGTATTCCTGCTGCTGCTAAAAGAGTGAACGGAATTGATCAAATGGGCTGGCAGCAGGAACTGTTCACTGGAAATCTCAGATCTTTCGGAGGAAGATGGAAATATATGAAAATACATAAGCTGAATTTCAAAAAGGCTCTGTGTGAGAGATTGCATCTTGAGTTTAAGGATGAAGTTGTCTAAATACCCCAAGAGGAAGGTTTTCCCATTTCTGGAAATCAGAAATTAATGGGAATAAAACTCCTCTATTCTCCCTATTTGGTTTTTGTTGGGTCTGGGGTTTTTTTCCTTCATTGCTCTACATTTCAGAATGCTTGTCTTCCCATGAGGAGGATCTCTGTGATGGCACAAGTAATTGATGGTTGGATAAGAAATTTCTGGAATAAAATGGATTGGATCCCCAAATCCAGATCTCACAAAAATTAGAGCTCAGATCACAAGGATACATAACAGAAAATCAGAGAAGTATGTATACTAAATCTTGATTGATAACAAAGACCGATCAACAGACATTGCAATAGACTTCTGCTAGAGCTTTTGGCCATTTCTGACTTACCTTTCCAGATTATTCTGTACTAGGAACAAAATTAATAACTGTACTGTAGTTCAGACTCATAAGCTTGTGCCTGGGACGTGAGTTTCCAAGCACCTCTATCCATACTGGTTGCAATTTCAGACTAATTTTCTCTGATGTAGATTACAAGAACAAATGTGGAAGCCCAGTTCAACAGGTGCTATGCACATTAATTCTCCTTTGGCAGCTTGTAGGAAATCCTTGTGGCCAGAAAAAGCCCAATTTTCAGAGCATCTGTCTCTGAGAGGCTTTCTCTAGCACATCTCTCAGCCTCTCATTTCTGGCACATGCATTGACTCTCCTGTGGGCTCCACATAGAAGACTTTGAAGTGTTAAAAGAGTCTTTGATATAGTGCCACAGCAATTTAATTATTTTCTCCTGTGCTGCCTCAGCTACACTAAGCTTAAGGAATTAGATGGGATGCAAGATTTTAGCTTTAACTTATAAAAATGCAAATGATCTGGAATTAAATTGCTCAGGAACTTGACTCTCCATCATACAGTGATAAGAAGCACTTGAGCTGCAGTTCTTTCCCATGGCACAGAATTCTGCCTGAGTGATCGCTGGGCTGGGAGCTTTTCCACCTCACCTCCACTTCTTATCTCCAAAGAATTTAATGTGCTACAAAGTACTTATCTTCCACTCCACTCTGTTTTCAAGGAGGAAGCAACCTGGAGTACAGATCAAATTTTCACAAAGTCCTTTCTGTTGTACTTCACATTCTTATCCATGGAAAGTCCTCCATCTGCCCAGAATATCAGTTTTCCAGGGCTCCTTTTTCACAAGAAAATCAACAAACAAATAGCAGCACATACCTTGTGAGTCCCTGGGCTTTTACTCCACCTTCTTGATCTCTTCTGCCTTTGAAAAAACAATTTGAAAGATCTCTCATTGCTGATTTTATGCAGTATCTTTAGAGGATTATAGCAGATAAAGAAACACAACTTTTATTCAAGGTGAGAAACCAGCATGATTACAATTCATTGTCATTCACGCACATAACAGATAGACTCCCTCTGCATCTCTGTCTCTTTTCACATAAATGTGGTGTGGAGTTTTAAAAAGGGAATTATTGTCTTTGCTTTCCTTGCATATTTTGTCACCAGACACACTGGATTATCGGAATTCTTCCAGTAGCTTTCCAGACATACTAGACTTGAGGTACATATACCTATATACAACATCTCTCCCTGATAATCTGATTAAATCATCTCAGTTTCCAGATCTTATTGACCCTATCACCTGTTTATTGTTTCCTCACTTTGAGCTGAACTTTCCCCTTCTCCTGCACCCCCAGAGCCCTACAGAATTCTGTGCCTCCTCTGTGAGCCTTGCCCTGATTTGCTCCACCTTC
Source organism: Polioptila caerulea (assembly GCA_013397295.1). Classification (NCBI taxonomy): domain Eukaryota; kingdom Metazoa; phylum Chordata; class Aves; order Passeriformes; family Certhiidae; genus Polioptila; species Polioptila caerulea. The sequence continues at coordinate 206,346 of VYXF01000459.1, forward strand.
TCTTCAGTTTAATTCTGCTGTGGTATCAAATCTACCTTCATCTACTTTTTCCAGAAAATGCTCAGTACCCTGTATGTACATGGTCTATGCACAGACACACCCTTGGAACTTGCTTGTATTAACAACTTGCAAAACCTCCAAGATACACGGGCAGAGAATGGCAGAAATGCAACTGAGAACTGAGGTTCTGTTAATGAATTTCCTCTTGTGATAAAGGCTTTTGAGGCTGTAAAACAGAAACACACCAAATCCATGGTCTGGCATAGGGTGCAGTGTGTTTGAAGAAAACAATAAACACAAGCTTCCCACTCTAAATAGCACTTCATAAATACATGTTTATTTCCTCATCTTTCACCAGTTTTACAGTTTTAACCAGTGCCTCAATGGTAATGTTTGTCAGAAGCATACAATGAAACTTCAGATAGTTCTTTCTATTCTGTAGTTACGAAATTAAAAACAAATTAACAGGCCTTTCCATATGGAACTGCACCAAAAAATAATGAAACTAACTTTTTATAACATATTACAGAGTTACATAAGATTTCAACTTACATTTCTATCTTACTCCATGTACTGTATTTACACAGTTAACTAATTTATTATTTACATTTTTCAAATTGTGTAGTCATAAATCTTTTTATATTGTACATTCTAGTTTAAACTTTTATTACAGAAATTATTTAACACGCATTCCAGACACTGCAATTTCAGTATTTCACATGAGTTCTAGGAAATTTCTGCCTGGTTTCACTAGTGATGTGTCAAGATGCCTCCTTCATAAGAAAATACATATTACAAAGGAATTTTATAATATTCAGAATCTTGAATTTTGAAAAAACTAAGTACACGGGATGTAATAATGATAATGCTATTTCCTTTTCTAAGCAATATGTTTTTTTGGAATGACATTTTATCTGAGATGTAAAATTGTTAAATGTGTGGGCTTTTGAAAAAAATTGAAATTTTACATAAATGTCAGCCTTCTATTTACTGAGAACTACTGCTATCTGCATAGATATATAAATGTTATTTATATATCTATATCATATTTTCCAGAAAAGTCTATATCTACATACATAAACATTGGTATTATATCAGGAAACTTCCCACTATCCTCAAAAAGCAATGTGCTCAAGTACAATATTCAACTTCTGACACAGACACAATAGTAAATGTGACCTCTAATGGTAATACTTCCTTCCAAGGGAAGTAAGAGGTACCTGTTGAATTTGGAAGACATGGCAGACAATTTATGTGGACCCAATGAAGGAAATTTTATATATCCAGTCCCAAAAATGTTATGCAGGAGCATCTGACACAGTAGACAACTTTGGGTCAACTTTCCATGTTACATGTAACTACCTCAATAATGTCTTAATAAAAAAAAGTTAATTATAGAAAACCCTTACAACAGTTAATGCTGTCTTGTCTTCTCTCATTACAATAATATGCATTTCTATTAACAAATGATTGCAGATACCAAGTTTAAAGCAAATGGTCATAGATTTAATGTTTCTTTTATTCTGTTATTGGTAGACACTGTTAGGCACAATATGACATTCTTTGTAAACACAAATTTTGATACATTAGACCAGGAACTGAAGTTACAGAGAGCAGTGCACAGACATGTGAGAAGCACAGATCCATAGACATTCCAGGCACAAACGCAGCCATCTGGGAGGCCTGACCCTGCATCCATCACGACTGGAACTCCAGGCTGACAAACAAACTGGAAAACAAACGCATCCTAGCTGCCAAACACTCCAGCTTCTGAAATAATCCTCTTTTTTATCTTCTACCACTTTTAAAACATAGATGGTCTCATAATCACATGTTGGTAAAAATGTATTTTACTATTTTTACCCTGCAACACCTAATTATTACAAAGTCTGTGTGAAGAACTAAGGCCCCTAAAGCAAGTAATGTAACTAACACATTTAGAAAGCTCTCTTCAAGATATGTATCTTCACATTTTGAAGAAATTGAAAATAATCTTCCAATAACACGTCATAAGAGAAAATCTCTCAAATGTTTTTTATTTCCCAAACTTAAAAGTTCACTACACTTTCTGTGCAACACTGTGCAACTCAAGAACCAAACTGAGGAATAATAGGTCTGAACTTTTAAATATATTGCTTATTGCAACTCCCACCCTTCATAACCTGCTTGTGTATGGTAGGCACAAATTAATATGAGCTATTTACATCCAACAGAGCAAAATTAGAATTCTTATCAGAAAATAGTTCTTGAAAAAAAAAATAAAAAAAATAGTGCACTTAAATTATGTAAGTTTTAAGAAAGTATTCGGTATCCCATGGTTATATGAAGAAACACTGATTTTAGTCTATAAACTCATAGAGGATTTTTGTTCTGCTAATGACCCACAAGCAATCTGAGTATACAGTTACTGTTATTGTTATTGGGAGTTAGCTTTCTTTGTCTGAATAATCAGGAAAAAAGGTATTAAATTATTTTTAAAAAAAGCTTTGGAAAGATATAATAATTTTCCTTTTCTAACTTGCTAGAAATGGAGAATAAGGCAACAACTGAGATAAAAATACATCTTGCTTCGTAAACCAAGCTTCTTAATACATTTCTTAAAAGTGAACTTTCATGCTGAAAAATTGCAAGGCCTTAAAAGAGAAACTTTAATTACTTTGACAAGACCATGCCTTCTGTTTAATTCAGTATTTTAAAGCACTCTAAAATATATTGAGAGGGATTTATTTCAGTGTAATAGATGAGCCTTCAGCTTCAAGTAACTCCTTTTTATGGCCAAAAAGCTTCTGTAGTATCTTTCAAGACTGAGTAATGTTTAGAAAAATGCCACCAATTTCCATTATAACCGTCTATATTCTTATATTATAGAAGTATTCTAACCTAATACCATGGAAAAACAACAGATGGTGTGCTAATATTAGTGTCTTTTGAGTTAAAACCAGACCTCAAAACCAGGCCTTGCAGTCTCTTATGGTCTGTATCATAATGGAAAAGTTCTTTTTTGCCACTCAAAGTAGATAAATTTTACTGACCAAAACTGGCTGATAAAGTCATGGCAGGAGACAATGAAGTAATGACAAAATCATTCCATAAGTAGTTTTAAGTCTCAAGTACATAGAAAAATTGCTCAACATAAATAAGACAGGCTACAATTCTCCTACTTAGAGAAGGGGAAAAAAGAAGAAAATTATAAGACTTCTGAACTCACTTTTCATGCTGAGCAAAAAAATTCACTTTTAAGTTCATTCAGTGCTCAATATCCTGCTTTATCCACTTCTTTGGTATTCAGTTCTCATTCTGCAAATTCTAACAGAATTTTAATGGTCATCTTACTTCAAATGAAAGAGCAACGAGCTGAAAGCGTAACCAGAACAATAGATGCCATAATACTGCAGAACAGTTGGTTCTAATGATTTCTGTCTCTTTATATTCACTTCTTGTAATGATTGGGGGCATCTGCAAATGCAAACTTCAGTCTGTAGGCCTCTGCTAGGAGTACACTGATGTCTTCATTTCCCCAGTGTACTGTGGGCAAATTCTGTAAAAATATCAGTAACTCCTAATGGAAAAGGAAAGAGAAATAAAAAAGAAGTAAATATATTTTTTCAAATTGCACTGTAATAACTATGTATTACTTATACAACGATCATTTATAAGCACTCATGTAGCACCTCTTTACCCCAAAAAAACCTGAGATCCAACTAGGTTTAATGATTTTTACATAGATACTTGCTATTCAACAGTTAAATTCAGAAACCTGCAATTAATTGTAGCTGAAATATGGTTGTTTGCTAGATAATATTTTTTTGAAAAAAATAATCTGTGTGGTTGCCTATCCAAATTATTTTTATGCTCCAGGGCATGAAGTTATACAATTGGACACATTTTCAAAATTATGGATGATTGCCAAGTCTGGGATTCTCACACCAATGCAAAGATAAGCTACTGCTCTACTTATATATGAAGAATTATGAAATAAATTATGATTTCAGGCAGTTGCAATTAACTCCCACCTCGATTCTTAGCCCAGGTTTACCACTCCCTGCTGGTTTCTGATCCCAAAATATTTTCCTGTGGGTCAGCTTTTCCTCTCTCTCATATTAGGTTTAAGTGAAATTCACTTCCAAGAAGCCTAAGCCCAGAAAAGAAGCCCACTGGGACAGTGCCTGTATGTTCAGTTCAGATGAACATGCATCAAAATCCATCACGATCCTCAGCAGCACAAAGCCTCAAATCCTCACCTCTAGCTGAAACCTGCCAGCTCTGAGAGGACTCTTTGGAAGATCAGCTACCACAAATTGTCTCCTGACTTCATGCAAATGAAAATTTTTATAAGACTCATACTTTCACTAAACTCAGGAACTCAGTTTGCTCTTCAAAAAAACCCAACCTGGTGACTCATAAGGTCAGAAACCTTCAAATGTGATGCAAAAGCCACTCTGGGCCAAATTTGAAGTTCATGTTTGAAAATTGCCATAAAGCAGATCACCTGCCTCATGCTTTTAATTGTTTTGATAAACTGTGGCAGAAAAGCAAACGAGAAGTTTTGGATGAGTCATAACAAAATGAATGTGGATTTTTATGATGGAAGGTATAAGGCAATCTTAGGAATATGTGAAGTTGTTAAGCCTGCTTGTATCTTCTAGGTGCTCTATTTTTGCAGAAAAAGAATTGTGCATATTTGTATACATGCATATGTATTTGTGAGGATGTACATATTTTTGTGTATGTCTGTAAAGGTTTATTCCGAAGATCAGAAATAAGTGAAGAGGAATGCAATTAAAACCACAGCCATTATCTTGCTATAAATCAGAATCCTGCAGTATCATGTATAAGTACCCAGGGAAATTATTCTTCTTCATAAGAGTCTTATTTTCCTTTGTTCCCCCTTCTCCTTCCTCTGCACCTGCTTTCATAGAAGATAGCTGTAGCCCTTAGCAAGGATTCAGTGATTTTAGGAAATAGCCAGGAGCAGAAATTAACATTCAATTATTTCTTTGTGTTTGTGAAAAAATTATTTTGACTTCATCTTTTTCACGGTCTTGCTATACTGGTTCTTGTAATATGCAAAGAGAAAGGATAGAAGTTGAGCAGTACAGTATATTAATTATGAATAATAAGTAGTAATACAGCAGAGTTAGCCAACAAATACTCTACATGTAACAAATACTCTAACAATGTCTCTATTACACTCGAGAGAACACATTTTTAATAAAGCATTGTACAATTGTCAAAATCCCACTCTTTTAAAAAAAATTCTATGTATTTATTTGAAAGTTATGCTGATAACTGTAATTAATAAATTAGCAGTAGGTAGTAGGAGGGTTGTGTGGAGCAATCATAAATGCCTACCTCCATTAAAGTTTTTTCCCCTTTTACAAAAGTAAGTTTCAAGCAGCCCTAAGACACAGCAATTAATTCAGTGAGCTTTGTGAAATTACCTCTTTTACTGTTTGTAGTCTTAAGACTTTTCTGGGGCAGACTTCTGGTGCAAACTGGTGCAATGATTCATATTGCTGGAGCAGTGTTTTGATTTTCTTTTGGGCTTTGGAACCTCCAAAGACTATAGCTTCGATATCCATGCTATATGAAATCTAACATATAGCTCAAATCTGAAATAGGACTGGTCGTGATGAACTAGTTCAATACTTCTACCATTAATTTCAAATTTGATAATAATTTTCATCTGAATTAAATATATAAATAAATGGCAGAATAATGCATTGACTGTCCAAGTCCACGTCTGTTTGAGTGGGGATTTTGCCACTGCTACCAAGGGAAACGACCGAAGTCTAAGACTGATACTGACCAGTGAATATGTGTTATAAATCCAAGTAAAGTAACAGGCCAAGGACTTGTATTACCATCTAAAGATAAGGCTTATCCTCCTATGATTGAGTACAGGGCTTCCAAACTTGCTTAGATAGAAATAAAGCTTACATCTTTTTAAAAATAAAGTAAAAGTTGGTAAAAACCTTACCAAAGAATATGTTATTTTCTTTAAATAAGAAAATATTATTTTTCTTTAACTGCCAAAGAAAATCATACTGCCTTTACTGCTGCATATGGAGCGTTCTTTGGAAATAAGGAAACTACTATAAAGAAACAATCAAAAACCCCCAAAGTCTTTGGATTTGAAGACTTGTACAAACACACTAATTAATATTTATAAGACCACATGGCAAGTTTGTCTAAAACTGCTCAATTCAGCATTTTACGGTTAAAAAAAGAAAGAGAAGAATTACTACAAGTGACTCAAGCTTACTAATTTATTTTTAATTATAATTCTGATTTTTTTTTGCCAACAGATAAATAGGAACTATGAAGCAGCATGTACAAATAAGGCATGCATACTAACTTCTTAGATTCATTTTCCTATCTACAACAGTATTAAAATATGAGGCACTCTTTGAAATATGATGGATCATAATGTGAATTAATATTCACCATTAAAAACTTGTGGGTGATAAACTGCCTGGTCTAATTCAGAAGAAAACTGAGTCTAAAAATCAATATTTGTAAAATATTCCTGGAAGAATCTTGCTTTCTGCCTAATTTATGTGGTATTGTGATGACACCTGGTTGAAGAATCAGGGCAGCCAGTAGTTCATCATCAGAGCTGGGGTTTCTAAAATCCTAGTCCAAAGTTTTGTTTATATTTTGGCTGTAACAACAAAAAATATGCCCAAAATTATGTCCTTTGAATTTGGCAAATAGAGTGCCCTGGTTTCCTGGACCCTTACAGAGAGGAGCAGCCGTATTAATCCCTTGAACTGGGGCCCATCTGCGTGGCCCAGCCTGCCAGCACAGCTCAGCTCTGCCTCTTTGTGGTGTCTGCCCTCTCATGCCACAGCATGGAAAGGCATCTCCATCCTCCTTCCCTCCTTGCCAGCCAGGCACAGGAGGATCAAGGGACCACTTGTATCAGCTCCTGCCCCTCATCGAGCACACCAAGAGCAGAGATTTTAGTCACAGTGTTACCAGCACAATCAGGGGCTGCAGCTGATGGTACCCAGGACAGTGTGAGAAAACTGGCATTTTTTAGCAGGGAGAAGAGAAGGCTAAGGCAGGATCTAAGAGCAGTTCTGCACAGAGAGGGTTGGAAAGAAGAGAAGAGGTGCTAAGAGGCAAGAGTAACAAGCTGAAGCTAACCTGTCACACAAAGCTAACCCGTCATAAGAAAACAATCCTTTGCAATGAGGGTGCCTGAGCAGCGTGCCAGGGAAACTGCAAATCTGTGCCCTGGGATTTTCACAGCTCGCCTGGCACACCCCTGAACAGGCTGCTCAAGCCCCGATGTGAGCCTGGCTTGCAGCAGCAACTTGCACTGTGGACCTCCCTTCCACAGGGAAATCTTCCAGGGTTTTAGTTTTTAAAGGACATGCGCTTAATAAGAAAAGAAAACCAAAAGTGCAACAAAAACAAAAAAAAAGCTAACCATCTACCCCCTTGGACCATTTCAAGAAACAATACAGGTATGTTTCCTGACAAGTAGAAGTATGTATTTTTCATCTGTAATTAAAGGATATAGGGGGCTGGTGCAGCAGAGTTGCTGGGTCAGACTATGAATAAATTACAAATCTATAAATCAAACTGACTTTTAAGTATGGCAAAAGATCTGAATGTAAACTATATACTAGCCTTTGTAAGAGATTTCTGATTTACATTGACTTATTTAACCCACAATTCTGAAATAATTCTTCAGACATTTGAAATTCAACATTTTTGTTACCAAATTAAAACCTTATCTTTATAGAATTTCACTCATCGTATTTCCACAACTTGAACCACATTTGGATTTACGATACTTTACCTATGTGTGTTTGTAAAATATGCTAAAACATTTTATATACAGCTCAACTATGCTAATATGTATAAAGTATTTCCAAACACTTAGAAGCAGCTATATAGACAGCAATTTTAAACTAAATGTACTTTCAAAATGTAATTTTTCTCAGATAATTAACATGTATTCTAGAACTATTCTCTTCACCTTGCAGTCAAGACAAGACAGTGGTAAACATGCTGGAAGTGCTGTGGTATAAAAGCACCTTTAGATATATGAAGAATAAAAGGATGAAGTCTATGTTTTACACACCACAGCAATGGCTGTTGTTAGACACAAAATTATTCTTGAGGGAAAAAATTGTTATCCCAGAAGATCCAATACACATATCTAAAATAAAATACCAGACTGCCAGATAGACAGCTCAAAAAGGTGATTTCCAAAGCCTTTACCCCTCAGTTTCCTCTAAAATCAAAAAGGTCAAGGCCTGTTCCCTGTAGATTAAATCAAAACTGAATATTAATAAAACTTCACAAAATATATTTATAATAATTATTATAAAGTTACCAGCCTCTTTCCCCTCATTGAGATTTTAACCCAGTGAAATCTCAGCATATTAAAACAATCTTTAAAAACCCCAACCCCAGAGTAAAGAAAAAAGAAAGCAAATTTTATCATGTTTTGGAATCTCCTTCATTACCAAATTTCCTTACAGTTTGACATCTGCTATAATCCTGTTAGCAATACAATTTTTAGCATAAGATTGGCCAATAATACTGGTTATTTGGCAATGGCTATCTGTAGTTGTTATGTTATTTATTATCACCCCTACTCTGACTCCATTTATGGATCTTGAGGGAAGGAACATCAAAACCAATTACAAAAAAAATAACACGTTGATAGTTTATAAAACATAAAAATATTATTCTAATGAGTAGAACACTAAGGTATCTTCTGTGCTAATCAAAGCAATATATTTACTTTGAAAATCCAGAGTTTTGTTTGTGTGAATTATTGACAAAGTTCAATTGCAAGTTGTTTTGTTTTTTTTAATAGAAGAAACTTAACAGGACATAAAACAAAGTAATAGTGTTCCCATTTTAGATAATATAAAATGGCAGTAACTAAAGTTAAAACTGAACATACTGAGGACATTAACAGAGTTAGTTTTTAGTGTCAAAACTGAGAACTGATCTATCAATTTAACGAATAAGGGCACTCCTAAAATGCAGTACTTTCCTATGAGAGTTGTTAATCCTTCCTGCTGTTAACTGCAATGTAATTATGGTCTGAGTACTCCTGGTCTACCACAGCTCTATTTTATACTGATAGGCAGAACCTACAATCTTACTATATTTTATAATCATAAACTTTACAATATTATACTTTAGGACTGTATACAAGTAACTTAAAGGTAAATAATTCATATATAATCTTCAATTATTTGATAAGAAAATGCTAACAACTATCATTTTAATAAGAGCTCGATGTATTACTCATTATGAACACATATAAAACACTGTAAAATTGATGCTGGCAATTCAATTAAATAGCCCCTTTATGAGATTTATTTGTACTTTCCAAAGTTGTACTTGAAATCCCAGAACATAGCACCTACTTTTAAAGAACTAATGAAGTGAAATTCTGCTAAAATTTATTTAGAGTAATTATTGAGATAACCCAAGGAGAAAACCAATTATTGCCAGAGGAAAAAAAATGCTCATTTATCTTTTTAGATAATAGAAAAGAGAAATAAACCCTATGCAAGCATTAAAAGAAATCTAAATATTTCTATGGTTTTATGGGAAATTACATAATATTGGACCAGAGGTAGAGCTGGACAATGATTTGCAACCAGAGGAAGCCACTATACATCCAAAAAAATCCTTACTACAGGGATTATTTAATCTCTATTTCCTTTACAACATTCTTTTCCACTTGATTGCATTTGGGATTGTCAAGTGGGAAAGGAAAGGATGGCTAGTGCCAAGGGGGCACCCCCTCCGAGGCCATGGTCCCTTTCCCTACACTGTGGAGCAGACAGACAGATGTGCCAGAGCTGCAGTGCCTCACACCCTGTGAGAGCTGCAGTAACCAGGCTGTCACAGTGCTGTGCCATGTTAACCTCTAACCCTCTTCCCAGATATTTAAGATGAAGGATACCTGCTGCTTTGGGACTCAGCCAAGCTCACTACAAATCCTCCCCCTCCAGCCTGCCCTGCTATCAAAGCAGTAAGTGCACTGGCTAGTGACACGGAAGCACAGGTCCAGCACACACCACAGAGCCTGGATCACCTTGCTCAGCTGCCTCAGTGCTACCCTCCCCTTCCCTCTGCCCCTTGCTGTTGACATGATAGTGCACCAAATGAATGTGGCTCTAGCTCTGAGACAAGGTCTCTTTTCTTTCTTGAGCATTGTTTCTTGCAATATGCTCAGCAATATTCCCTATGCTGCTGCCACTTCTTACTTCTCCAGATGTCCCAACCTGCTACGCAGAGTTGCAAATAATGAGCTCTATTTCTGGAGTGCTGTGCATCTTATTAATTACCTGTGTCTCAGAGTCAGAGAAAACATTTTTTTCCTGTTGGGCCCAGCTGGAATTGAGAATACTAAGATTTCAAAATCTAATATTAAATAGATAGTAGGAATAGGTCACCTACTGCAGCTTAAGAAATATTTGCTGCAGATACGGGTTAAGAGGCGTAGGTGGACCCAGACCCTTCAGTGGTACAGCTGAGTGCCTGTGCTGCTACCTGAGCATGGAAAGCACATGGCAGCAAAGGCTGGCATAGCACAGAACAGTCCCTTTTGGGTCCTGGATGCAAAAATGCCTTCCTGGTTCCTGTAACTTCAAAGACTACGGATGAACCAAAACTTTGATAAGCACAAGAGGGGGCAACACTGATTTATCTATGCTATGTGGTAGGAGCATTGAAGTCCACACTCGACAGAGTCTGAAAGATTTAGGAAATATTTTTGGGCAGTCATAAATCAGTGTCACTCAAAAACTTCCACCTGAAATGTGAAAGTTTAGAAGAAAGAAATAAGAGTCAAAAAACCCCAACTCAAATATTTGCTGAAATACTGTGACATTGAACTTTCTAAATTCAATGCTAAATTTGATCTCTTCTTGTACATTCCTTTATTGTGCATTACTTACATTATGCTCCTAGAATTCCTTGAAAGGAACATTAATTCTTTCAATCAGTCTTACACATCTTAATTTTGACCTTTTTTTCACACACCATGACATGTCAATCAACAGACTATAGCACACAGAACTGAGAAGAGTAGGAATCTAACTACAGAGAAAAAATGTTCAGAATTCCAACTAGACTTGTTGCATCTTAAAATGAAATTTAAAAAAAAATCTAAATATTTTAAAGGTTCATTTCTTTTGCTACCAGCTTACATTCAGCACCTCAAGGACACAGTGGTTCTCAATCCTTTGATTCAAATACAGTATAAATATATACACATAAATGCATATATTCTTTGATTCATATATACATTTTAATTCTTCATTTCAACTGATCAATCTGCCATGAATCCTTTGCAATCATAAAGAAGTATGCTATTCTAATAATCAATTTCATATTCCTAAAAGGAACTTCATAGAAACACACCTTAACATCCTGAAAATGAAAGCTCATGGAAAGTTGATGGTTTTATCATTTCTCTTTCATGTTTTCCTCTTCATGACTACTGAAAAAGATTCTAGGACTAAGCATACTAAACTAGTAATTAAAGTCCTGTTTCATCCAGTATGGATCTCTTATACAACTCATTAGCAACCTTAATTGCTAATCATAAAATATGTGGTTCTAAAGGACTATGTCAGAGAAGCTGTGCTTAGGGTCAGCTCACTTAGCTGAGAAGAAGATTTACATCTTCATTTCCAAGAGTATTGGTTAAGAAGTACATTAAAGGACCACATTACAGGTAGTCTCATTACCTCAGTCTCAAATAAAAACCAAACCCACAAGTAATCTCCATCCCTAAAACAAGAGTCAAATTTGCATGCTAGATCTTTTTCTCAATTAAACTTACTATCCACTCGTTACTATCTCAAGTTTATAAGACAAGGTTAAGGAGTTAGAATCAAAGCAAGCACTGCCACAGAACCTAAAGGATTTAAGGTCCCTTCCATCCCAAAACCTTATATGATTCTATGGTACTTGGACACATTGATTTAAATACAAACTTAAACTGGACAGTCAAACAAAAAACAGTCTGAGGTTCTTTCTCACATTTAAACTAGAGAAAACACAACTTCCATTTTGCACATCTCATATGGAAACTGAGTATCTCAGGAAGCTTCACACCTGTATCCAGGAAAGTTTCACAGTTGATAGAGCAGTTCCAATAGAGCTGACAGTTCCAATTTCTCAGAACAGAATAGCCCTGAACCACTCTGATTATAATTTTTGCCATATTTTATGAAATATTGTTATATTGATGGTATTTGGAGGTATGTGTACTTCTTATGTACCAAAATACAAATCATGACAAATAAATAATAAAAAGCCCAAGTATGTAATTTACCACTAGTTCCATCCAAATCACAACAAAAAAAGAACAGATGCAAATATCCAGAGTATAAAAAGTCATGAAGATCGGTTGTCATTCTATAAAAAGAAAATCCAAACAAAATCTATCCAAACATAGAATGTACTGTACCAATTAAGGCTGCAGCAATTATGGCAGAATTTAATTTCTGAAATGACTTACCAATAAGTTACTACATTCTATCCATTTTTTTCTGTAGTCAAGCAAGATCAAAATATTTCTATAGCAGATTCCAAGAGAAAATTTAGAATTCTCCATGAAGTCCATATGCTAACCACTCTTGGTTTGGTTTCCCTGACAATAATTTGGCAATGCATTTTAAGTGGGACAATTCTACAGCTACAAATTCACACATATTTCATTTTCTTATTTACAATGACTTAGATTTTAACACTGTAGTATGAATGGCTAAAAGCTCAGCCAAAAAAAAAATAAAAAAAATAAAAATAAAATGAACGCAATGAAGCAGAGGACAAAAGTGTATAAAATTTTATGTATTTCTAACCTTAAGTAATTATTACATTTTGACAAAATGCTGTAAAATGTTCTGAGTAAAATCCCATCTTGTTTTAGAGAAAACATATCTTAAGGATGGCTGATGCAAAATTACCTGTTTTCTATAATTTAAGTAGTACTGCCTGAGATGTGTAACTTTTACATCCAACAAATATGTCACAGTGCAGAGCCTACTTAAACTAGTGTATTTTTAGCAGTAAAACAAGTAGTCCTAAGCACAGTTCAAATGGAATATTGTTAGTATCCTAGGGGATATAGGACTGAAAGGCCATTTCCGTTACATTGCTCAATCACCGCCAAATGAAACCACACTTTGGTGTTTTGTTCTGAATAACAGCCAGTCATTCCCCACTTGCCATGTCAAAGCCCATGAAGCATTTGTGCACCTCTAAGAGATTTAAGGACAGCAGTGGAAGAGACCTTCATGAAGACATCACAGTTAAAGGAAACAACCTGCCCCATCTGATAACCGAAAATTTCCCAGTTAACTTGAGAAGCCTCACAAAAATCAATAAGAAGTAATCTGAAAATCTGTTCATCTCTGAGGAAAATGCCACTGTTCAAATTAAGAAATCAATTAAGCTTTCTTGGTGAGCACAGCATGCAGGCACAAGAGCACAAGACAGGGGATCACCCAAGCTGCATAGGTTTTCCTAATGTACAAAAACCCCTAATGTACAAAAATCCCTAATGTACAAAAAATCCCCACAAACTTCTATCTGTTTCCTGATGCTTTAAGAAAAAAATACATAATATAGAATGCTTCAGTCAGAGAGAAATTACAAAAGTGCATCCAAAGACAACAGACTGAAGCATCAATACAAATTAACACAATGTAATCCAATTGTACACTATAAACTAAAGGATTAAAATATCCTAAACCAATGAACACTACATGAGAAACATGATTAATAACTGAGACTGTGCTCAGTTTGTTTGGGGACAAGAAAAATCTCAAACGAGGATTAATCTTCCTGTACCACACAATAACATAAATTTATCAAGCTTTATTAGAAAATATATGTTGTTTTTTATGTCCTGATATTTCACATATAAGATGCTTCACTTTATCTAATGGTTTATAAATCAAAGTGAAATAATTTATATACTTTTTATCCTTCACCAAAATTACATTATGACTTAAATCTTTACCCCAGTTATAAAGCAATCCAAAGGCACTCTAGAAGATGATCATATTCTCTATCAAGCTTTGCTTCACAAGGTTAAACAAGCAGCATTCTAATACTCTCTGCTCAGGTCAGTTCTTCATTTCCCAGTCTACTGTTGTTAAATACAATCCTAAAGAAATTACATAAAACCCAAATACATAATTCTCATGCAAGTCCCAGAGAAATGCAATTTTTCAAACCAAAGAATATATTACTGGGATAATGGAAAAATAATAACTCTAAATGGAGTACTTGGAAGCCCTAAGGTACATACAAATATCCTAAGACCCTGGACTTCTAAGACAATTAAAATACTATCACACTTTCTTTATATAATATTTAATTGCCTTTCTTGCACATTACTACACTGATAAAAAAGATATCTACAACTTGACTTTGGCCAGACAGAATTTGAGATCAAGCTTTTCTTGAAGATGATAAATGCCTCAACTTTCATGAAAAATATGTGTCTGCAAACCAACAGCTGAATGCAGGGTTTATTCTTTACTTATCTACAAAAGAACGTGAGAGAACTGAATGTCTTTCCAGTACACTGGATGACAATGGGCTAGGTTAATCTTTTCTGACTGTGTATTTTTAAGATTTCCAAGGTGAAAGTCTTTAAAACTCTTAGGCATGACTACCTCTTCTTGGTAATCCTGGTCCACACACATAAGGAAATAAACAAGTTTGCACTCAAACTTTAAAAGAATCTGCACATTGAAAGCAGCAGCCTCTGTCATGGTATCAATACCCAAAGAGCAGTTTGGCCAAGGAACACTGACAAGTGCACAGCAGCTCCAGAATAGTCACCAAAGATCAAATAGGTCAAAGCCCTTAATTTCCCACTATATAAGGAGAAATATTACTAAAACCAGAGAGAATCAATATGGAGAGAAAAATTATTTTCATAATACTTATTTTAGCATGTGGCAACTAGTATTACATAAACTGAACAGGAGTAATATTTGCTGCACGTCTCCCCTGTGCTGGGTTCTTATACCCATTTAATTGTGTAAAAATTCCAGTTACATTAAGAAGAAGGTTGTGGCCTTCAGCAATTCAAAGAAAAGCCTCAAAAAAAATCTATCTGAAATGGTTATCCAAGGAACCAAAACGACACATAAACCAAATAGGTTTTAATGAAGGACAACATTATATTAAAATTCCTTTTCTTTGGATAACTGGACTTGTGACATTATTTCTTTTACAAAACCATACCTTGTGAATAAAATGTCATTTTGTTTAAATAAATAAACATGACCAAAAGTGTTTCAGGGTCTGGCAAAAAGCACACTAACAGTTCTAATGGATAAACATTCCAGTGATGCATTGTGTGATATAGCAATATATACTGAGGGGCAGGTCACCGACAGTGATGCATCTCTCATCTGTTTCTGCTTCTTTAGCAGGCAGATGAGTGGAGGAATTCCTGTATTTATCACAATAATCTCCTAGAAAGGAAACTATAGCACAGCTTGGAAGATGTGATCTTTTCTCACAGGACAGAATAAAGATGTCAACTACATGAAATATAACTTTCAGAGGTAATTGCTGCTGGCAATTTTGGCTTGCTTTAATAGGCTTGCCTGTGAGCTGGCACTAGCAGCACACAGCAGTTCCGTGCCATGCTCTGTCATCTTTTCTCAGGGGTGGCACTATTTAAGAAAGGATGTGGTAGAGAACAACAGCTATTAAGGACATCAGATGCTCCTTTTTAACCTGCTGGCCTATGAGGATCAGCCCCGAAACTAAGCAAGATGTGTGAGAATTGCAAGGAAAAAAAAATTAACACAAAGCTTCAGTGGATCAGCTCCTGAGAACTGGATGGAACCATTGCTATTCATTCAGCAAACAGCAAGCAAATGCCACCGTGAAGAAAATTAAGATGGGATAAATGAGAGCTCTTAGTATATTTGAAAATGGATATCTAATGCAGAAAACACTACAGAAAGCAAACAAGTTGTGCAAAGATTTTACTCTTTATGGCAGCTGAAAGATCTAACCAGGAGGCTACTATAGTAATAGTAAATCTGCCATAATGACGTTTCTGGAAAAAACCTAATTCTGATTTACAAGGATGACAAAACAATAGGCATTTCAGTTCTTGTTATTTTTACTGTCTTGCAGTTGCAAAGAGGCAATTTTGTTGAAAGACAACAAAATCTACATGCACTAGCATTTAGGAAACCATAGGAGAGAACACAAAATTGAAAGAAAGAAAATTAATCCTCCTCCATCTTCTTGTCTCAAAGAAAGGCATATGTCACTTCATCCTATTACTAAGCTCATACTTCAAAAGCTTCTGGTTTCTCTTTGTTCTCTTATCAGTAGTTTTGATTGAGTTTGGTTGTCAAGTGTACAGGCTCCTGTGATTTTAGTCTTCTCCAGGGTTACACACTGATAAGGCCAATAATTGACATTGTTATGCAGCAGGTTCTGCTGAACAAATAAACATGGAAAGAAAACAGTTTTCTTTGTAGAGAGATGTCTCCAGTGACAGCTGTGAATTACTAACTAAATGAAAGTCCTGCCAGTGCATTTAGTTTAGCAGGTCACTTAAATTGCTCAGGATGAACAGAAGTTCTTCCTTTGTTCAAGAAAAATCCTTTTTATATTGAAATAGAGAAAATGCAGAGGTCTCTTTGTGGTATTTACTGAAAATAAATAAAAACATTGGTTGGTGAGAGAAATATACCTTACAGGAATCAGAAAGTGGTTTTTCTAGAAACTTACAGGGCAGTAAAATCAGATTTTCATTGTGTGGAAGATTTGATTTAAAACTTGGACAGTAACAGCAGCACTGTGAAGTAGAAGCCATAAAGCAAGGTTTACTGGAAATCCCTTCAGATTACACATAGCAAACATCACATCTTTCCTTTCCTCTAGCACAAATCACAGCAAACACAACTCTTGCCAACATGTGCAGATAAAGGGAACCCCAGTTCTGTATCCCAGCCTCCAAACCAATCAATCCCTAAGGAGTTTGGTCCCAGCACCCTTAGACGCCTAGAAGTCTGAACCAAAAATATACATATATCTGGTTTTCCTTCATGAAGCCTTTCAGGACAAGGAAGGACACAACTTAGAGGCAGAACAAAATCAACTTCCTTCTAGAGTTCAATAATGTTATTGGATACAGTGACAAAAATTAAAAAATAATAAGGAAAGAAACAGTGATTACTCAACATCTATTGAACCTTTTTTTAACCAAAATAGTGCTTTTCCTCTGTAACTAGGCTTTACAGAGAATCACAGTTTTAGACATATTTATGACTGCAATGTGGTTCTAACACTGTGTAGTCTCAGTTGGTAAAGATAACTAAAAATTACTAGATTCCAAAATGTTTAGAAGGTATTTTTTTGTAAACAAAAACATTATACATGTTTTAGAGATGGCGACTGACATTTCAAAATTATACTCTAAGGCCAGTTCATTATCTAACTGTTTCAACAACTGTGAGAGCTTCAGATGCTTTTTGTACCTACACATGATAGCAACCATGTATGTCAGAGGGAGTATTTCTTGACAGGGACACAACATAAATTTGGGGCTGGTTCCTAGCATCATAGATGATACTGCCAGAGAAGATCATTACTTATCCTGCTCTGATCTCCTGTGTGGATAATAGGAACTAAACCAAAACATATGGTTGGTGTTTTTTTTAATTTCAGGTAAAACACCAGTATGAAATCTTTAGGAGAATATTAGAAGAGAAGAATAGAAATTCATTATTAGTTAATGTCCTGGGTTTTTTTCCAATTGATTCATATATGAATATGAACCATATTCCATAAAAAACAAGCAAAAAAACCATATAAAATACATGAATCAATTTATCTATTGGTTTTATTTTTGACAAATTACGTATGTCAAATACTTCAGTCATGCTTTCTAAGCCCTCTCTGTGTCTTTGACCTAAGACATCAGAACTGGATGCAATATTGACAAAGAAAGAAAATCACCAAAAGGCAAAACTTGCTCTTAGGTTCATTACTTTGAGGATTCAATCACTCCCATGTACCACAGCATAATTCTGGGAGCTCTTTAGGAGACATGTAGGCATTGCCCACCCCACAGATCTCTTTTGGAGCCACATATCACAGGGTATAGTCTCACACCCCAGAGGCATGACCTATTCTAATTTTCTTTTATTTCCAAATGTTTTTCATCTGACTATATCGAAACACAGCTTGCCTGAAGAGTTCAGCTGAACAAGTGATTCAAGATTTGTTTATGTAACTGCTCTATTCTCCTCACTTTGTCAGAATGGCAAATCTGTGTCTGCAGATTTCTATTATCAACTATTTTGTTAGTGGAAATGCCAAATACTGACTCCCACAGACACTCACTAGACAAGCCTCCTCTTGAAGATGATCAACTAAAAAAGTATTTTTTTAGTCTTCCTAGTAGGACATTGTATTATATTTTTGATACTGTTAAATGCTATTTAAGTGTACAGAATAAAACAGACCACAGCATGACATTATAATATTGGACATTTGCATCCAACAATGTAGATTCACTTTTCAGAATTAAAGACAGAAATGAAGCTGTTAGGAATGACATGGGGGAAGAAATGTTTCATTTGTTCTTCTTAACTGATAGTAAGAAAATTGGCTAAGTAAATACTAATAAATAGTAATAGAGAGATAATAAGATGATAGAATTTAATACTTGTAATCAAAACTATATCTTTATTCTTATCCTGAACATAGTATTTTATTCCCACAGTGTCTTCTGAGATAGATAAACAAAAATTGCCATGAATACAGGAAGCACTTACATGTTACAAGGTTTCCATTAAAATCCATAAAGGAAAATGAACATAAAGCTCATTTTGCAGACAATATTAATAACTCATTACTATTATTAGCTGGACACATTGTGGTTACTGAAAAACCAGTCTCACTAAGTATTATCCTCTGAAATGCTGGAGCTTCCTATTTAGAGCCTTTCTGAAAATCAGGAAAAGCTTTGGATAGCCTACTGGTAAAGTGAACAAGCCCACCAATAGGAAGAGTTCTGATACTCGTGCAGATATATTAACAAAAATTGACTGAGTATTCAAAATCTAAATGGAGGCAAAAATAATTATCTTAAACTATCCAAATAGCTAAAAATATTCAAAATAATTTTAATTTCTTTCTGAAAAGTAAACATAAATAAAGGTAATAAAATGGCAAATTATTTCATTGCAGTTCCACATTCATGACCTAGAGTGTATTGCTTATTGGTGAGTGATCATGTTGCCACAAGGGAAAAGAAAACACACTCAGCAAGACTGAAACAGGACTGAAGCATGAAATAGCAGCCTTGCAGCCCCAGCAAAGCAAAGTCAGACTACTTATGGTGACTGGAACTATTCTAAGCCTAAAACTACCTCATTTATTTTCTAACACTATGTTGAGATAGCAAAGTTGCAGTACGGATTTGGAGAGCCACAACAGTCTACTGCTGATTCATGAAGTTAAATCATGCTGTTACTCCATTCTATTTATGCTGTTACCACACTACTTTATGATGGGAGACTTGATTATGGTCAGAGCCAGAGCAGATGATGAACTACATGTCAAGAGGAAAGAACAGTGGCTTGCATGCATTAAAATATATAGTCTAAATATATAGTCTAAATATCAGGTGAAATTAATTCTAGTGATTAAGAACCATTACCAGTTTCAGATATAGTCACACAGAACCCTATTTCAATGATTATACAAATATACAGCCATGTTTTGACAAATGAAAGATTTAGCTGTTAATTACCTGAGAATAGTTTAGGTGCATTGAGACTTTAACATGAGTTTTTATTTTTCTTTGATCCAAAGAGTCCTTCTCTAGCTGTGTGTGTTCTTTGTATCTTCAGGAATATTGTGATTTGGATTTTTCTACTGTTTCTTATAGTCCATCTTCAGCAATTCTATTTGCCAAATATAATCAATTTGGACAAAATTCCTGGGAACCCAAACAGCAAGAAAACCCCCTGGCTTACTGACAAGATTTTATCTGAAAAGCCAGATTTGGAAAGCACTATAGAAATATTGTCTTGATGATCACCTGCAATCTCCAATCAAAAATTCACCTTTTAATTTCTAATTTCTTTGATCAAATCTTTAAATAAGTTCAGTCATTCCACTGGACTATAATTTTGGGTACTGACTTTCTTTTGCTGAATACCTGGACTTCGGTTGCTCTGAAATAAAACAGAATATTTTTTTTCAATTTTGTGATATTCATTTAATTACTTAAAATATTTTTAGATATTTTTCATCTTTCTGAAATTAAAATCTATATTTATTCTAATTCTCTCCCCATTAAGATTGTAGAAATGGGGATTATATAAAGTAAATGTTAAACTACCTTGCAATTTTATGTTTTCAGCATTAGTTATTTTGTTTTGGTCAACTTTCTCAATTCTGTTGATCTTTACCACACCAATTTTAGCTAAATTAGCTTCAGTATAATTTGTTGACACACTTGAGAGTCTGGCATTGCTTTTCTACAGTAAATCTCCACTGTTATGCAGATATTTTTATCCTAAGGTTCAAATTGTTAAGACAGGCAATTTTACTGAAGTTAAAATATGATAATTCTGCAATTAAGATGAACTCAATGTTTCCACTGAGAAAGAAGTAATTATGATGAAACTATTCAAGATACAGCACAACTGTAATGTAGCAAAAATGAAATCTGGACTGACAAGAACATCCAGTGGAATTTAGAAGAATCAAAACTTGACTCTAGTTCCCAGAAGTGTACTATTCTGTCAGGTTAAAATTCAATCATGGAAAGTTACACATTTTGTGCTGTTCCAATGCACAAATCCTAGTTGGAACGTATATAAATGAACCCATTAAAAAGCACAGTTGAGGGGTTTTTACCAGGTAGCATAGACAGCCTCTTCTGGTTTGGATGGTTTTGGCTGGGTTTGTTGGGACATCTTTCTTTGTTTGCTTGGTTTTTAACATAAAGGGAGATTCGATACCCTTGATGTTTTGCCAGAATGAAAATTTCTGGTGGTAATTTTATTTTCTATTGCTACAAGGCCTTCTCTGGTTTTGGTACTTACTTGACCTTGGCTAAGAACAGCACATCCAGAATGAAGCGGCACTTTGTAAAAACACTAGAATATGGATGAAAAAAACCTCAGCTCAGCTTCTCCATATGATTTTCTGTCAGGATTTTATACCATATTAACAATGATATGTGTAAGTCTTAACTATAAAACAGAAAGACTAAAACCTTCGTGTCTTGGCAAAATGCTCTGCAAATTATATTTGAATTGCTCTGCATATTTGCAAAACATTTTTTGTTTTGAAGTCTATTTACTGAACTTACATTGTATTAATTCTAAATGTGCCCAAGTGAATATGCTTTGAAAAGAGGTATGTATTTATGGAGCAGCAGTGTGCCTCTGGATCCCTGAGAGCCTACTCAAAATATTCAAAATGCTACGCCTTTATTTTTTTGGTCTGTGATCAATTTAACTCTTCAACAGCAGCATTTACTAAAAATGATGATTTCAATTTGTCAAATAACTCAGCTGAAGCCAAAATCAAATTATTATTCTGGTTCACTTAAAGCCATCCAAAGACCTAGAGGGTTATCAAGAAACTACTTTATGGATAAGAGAACAAAAATCAATCAGTATTCTTGCATCCCTCCCAAAGGCTTATTAGCCCAGCAATATCCCTCACCCATTGCATTCTGTGTGAATACTTTTAACCTTGTTCTTTTTTCTAGAATAAGCAAAATAGAATCCTGTTTCAATTATGACATGCACAGTGTGATTTTTAGATGCAATCGTAACTACTTAACTTAAAAGTTATCAGGAAATTGTGCCAAAGTCATAAAGATTTAGCAAAAGTTATTTATATAAACTTAAGGAAAAAATACCAGATCTGTTAGACTGTCAAGAGTCCTCTGTCCCTAAACAGGTATTTTCTCTCTTCATATGTTCATATTTTCCCTCTTTTAAAGAGTTGGAGGAGAAAAAATTTCCTACCAACTTAATTTTAACCTAAAGATTTACGAATTCTAGGATATTAACATTTTCATAAATTTTAATTCATTGAACTCTTTGCACATTAGTAGCATTAATGATATGTGTCTTTCTGAACAGTATAGATTTGCTACAGCTTTTCAACATAAAAACCATACGGGTACCATCATTCCAGGTGTGTTTAAAAAAACCCCAACTACCAAGAAAATATACAATCCACATTATAGGCAGCATTGTAAAATCATTTTCTGATCTCGCAATATCAAGTACTGTTCAAGTACTTACATAGTAAAATCCACAGAAGAAAAAACCAAACCACAATATTCCTGAAGATACAAAGAACACACACAGCTAGAGAAGGACTCTTTGGATCAAAGAAAAATAAAAACTCATGTTAAAGTCTCAATGCACCTAAACTATTCTCAGGTAATTAACAGCTAAATCTTTCATTTGTCAAAACATGGCTGTATATTTGTATAATCATTGAAATAGGGTTCTGTGTGACTATATCTGAAACTGGTAATGGTTCTTAATCACTAGAATTAATTTCACCTGATATTTATTTTCTTCAGGTATTTTAATGCAGGCAAGCAAGTGTGAAACTCCAAGTACTCCTCTTCATCTCAGGAAAAAGTTTTTACCCATCATTAAATATCTTATGCATGAATGCTTTATGACCCCATCAGAATATTAGGATCCAAACATTGGTTTCTGTAACACTGTTCATAAGGAAACCTCCTTTAAAATAGCAATGATTATGCTACACTCACTCCAGGCCAGTCTCATCCACTCTAAATGTTGTATTTGTTATTCATTTTTGTTGCTACATCTGGGCCTATTTATTAGGTGGCAGTAAATTCTGCAAGGACGACCTTCAAGAAAAACAATTGCATAAGAGACAAAAATCCATATTAAACATTTTCCTGCAATTAAAAACAGCATTAACAAAAACAATAAAGAGAAAAGCACTTAATCTAGCACAAATTTCACTAAGCGATTTCCATTAAAAAATTGAGAATTAATTCCTGGGGAAAACAGGAAAAGCTGACCAATTACATTGTAAGGTAATGGGATTAATCTAATCACATTCAAAATACACAATTTTCAGGGAGTAAAATGAAATAAAGGTTTTGGTAAACGGCAGAACTTTGCAGACTCTACATAGTCAGCTTCACAAGATTAAAGAGCTGAGATCCTAGAGCACTTATGGTATCCAGAGTTCAAGACAGAAATAATTGCTTTGCCATTGTTACTGCAATGATCTCTGAAGTTCTACATCCAGGAAAATCTCCAGGTCCTCTGTTGGCTTTAATCCTTTAATATTTCCTTCTTCCAGAAACTCTGATTATGAACAGACTGGCAGATAGTCAGAGACAAAGCAGTACATTGGTAATACTTTTTTTAGTTTGTTCTGCTAATTAATCACTATGCAAAATGAGTAGTAATGAAAGATTTAAACCCAATCAACAAAACACATTAGATCAACTATTGGCATGAATATACAGAACACATAGCACCATTTTACAGAATATCTATAAAGTAAAATAAAAATTAATTCTAGAGCTCAGTAACAGTAAAAGATCCATTAGTAAACAGGAGTTATTTTCCAATTATAATCACTAGGATGTGTTTCCCACAAAAAAGCCCAAATTGTATTCAAATCTGTAACACTCAATTCCTTAAACTCAAATAATAAGAATAGGGGTGCACACAAAGGCTCAGGTGTCTCTGCANCTAGAGCTCAGTAACAGTAAAAGATAAGATCCATTAGTAAACAGGAGTTATTTTCCTATTGTAATCACTAGGATGTGTTTCCCACAAAAAAGCCCAAATTGTATTCAAATCTGTAACACTCAATTCCTTAAACTCAAATAATAAGAATAGGGGTGCACACAAAGGCTCAGGTGTCTCTGCATCACCTGAGTCAGGTAACTCTGACTGAAGAAGGAATCTATGCTAAAGAAACAGATACTTTTTCAATGAAAACATACAGAATGTAAAGGGATCTTCCAAGCAATATGAATTGTATAAACACTATATCCTACAGTTTTTCTCC
This sequence comes from Polioptila caerulea, assembly GCA_013397295.1. Classification (NCBI taxonomy): domain Eukaryota; kingdom Metazoa; phylum Chordata; class Aves; order Passeriformes; family Certhiidae; genus Polioptila; species Polioptila caerulea. The sequence goes on from VYXF01000459.1 coordinate 230,445, forward strand.
ACACAACAGCAGTTTTAGAGGAATTATGTTCAATATCTCCACCGGATTTGCTCCAGAATGCTTCAGAGTTTCCATCCCTCCTCTCTACTGACAACATCTCTGCTAACAATCAGGAAGCAACATCTGGGCTCTCAAAAAGACATTTACATCCTCAAGGAAGTCTTCACAGAATATTCAATATTCAGACCATTAAATGTAGGATTTAACAGATGAATTCTAATTTCTGTCAATGCCATATTCCTTCATAAATACAGTGACACAAATATTTGCACAGGATAGGGTGAGATCAGAAGTGACTAATTCATACATGTCTTTCCACTGACTACAAATGTAATTTAAAGTGACTTTATTTCTAATTTAGACCTGAGTTACAGGATTCACTTTATTTCACTAAACCTTAAGCCAAAGTACATAATGGAAGACATTTTCAATCTAACTCTGAAACATGAATCATATCTTCATATAATATTTGTACTGAACTATGCAACTGGTTAATATCTTTGTTACTTAAAAGATTAACATTTGAAAAATAAGGAAGACATTAGCTAATATCACACATAATTGATTTAGGAAATAGAAATAACTGCTCACTTTGCCATGTAGTAGCTTAGGTTTTTTTTTAAGAACACAGAGGAACACTAGAGAAAGAACTCTGTCATAGGATTATATGCTATAATGAACTCAGTTGTCAAATACACTACATCTGTTGTTAAAGACTTTGTTCTGTATGAAAGAAGGGTTAGAAGTTAATGAATTGCAGTATGTCACATATGAAATCAAAGCACAAATCTGCACTTTCAGTGCTTACATCTGAACTTTTTAATTTGGCGCATCATCTAAAATTGCAACACAACCCTGACAATCAGAAAAGCAAATTATTCAAATAACAACTTAATTTGAAATTAACTGTAGAAAAAAAAACCCTGATGAAATGCAATTTTTCAAATGGCATGAACATTTACATGGAAGAAAATACAGACCATTCAGGACCATAAATTACTATATCCCTTTTTGATTTTTTTAAAAAAATTTTTAATTTTTTAATTAATAATTTAATTAATAATTTTAAAAAATATTTTTAAATAGCGAGCAGATGTGAAAGAAAGTATTACAAGTTGACACTTGTATGTAATGAGTCAATATATATCTCCAAACTGTTCTGGTGAGAGACATAAGTTCTTAAGACCTTTGCTCTTCAAGCATGTTTCCCAAGAAAAAGTAGCTGGCCATCACTTCAAAACTTCTTCTCACATCTTACACATTTCCTCTAGATAGCACCCCTGCAGCTTTTACAGCAAAGTACCTCATTCCCTTTTAGACACTCTCAACTGGTGTGCTAGGGAAGAAGCATTTGTTTCTATCTGCCAGTACCTTGATTTTCAGATTTGTTAAACTCCTGAGAAATAAATTACTTCCTAAAAGCCATGTGCATTGGAATTACACTTAAAACTGAGTTACTAAACTAGGTGAGTTACTAAAATTAGTGAAGCTACTAAATCTCAACACTCATAACATAGATTACATTTAGAAATATTTATAAAAGATTAGGACCTTTAAAAAAAAATTTTAAATTCTTCTTCTTTCTATTTATTCTTATATCAATATCAAGATAGAAGATCCTTGTCCAGATTCTTACTAGCAACATTTCAGTTTTCTACTTTTCATGCTGCGTTCCAAATAAAGTTTCTACAGATACAGTATGCTGGCCCTGTGGAACTGGTCTCCTTCAGCAGGGATTTTGAAAATTTCTTCCTGTTTTGACCAACCTATTTCAGTACAAAAAAACCCTGGACAGGTTTCCCAAGATAAGTCATGGCTGCAGTGATTAGGTGTTTAAGGACTACTGCTCTTCCTCAAGTGCTTGGGAGAGAGCAGGGCTTAGTCTCACTGACTCCTGAGATTTATGTGATAATATTAAATTAGATCATATCGCAGAATAAGTTCAGAGTTTTAGTAGCAAATATATGTATTTAAGCTACTTGTAATTCAAAATCATTGTACTATAGCTAGTAATTTTACTATGTGCCACTGTTCCAAATATCTTGAGGAGGAAAGAGGACTTCTGAGAGAGAGCTGAATAGAAGGAGGGCAACAGAAACAGGGGCAGATTTCAAATTCAGATATTACAAAATTATCTGTATTACCAGAATATATTAAATACTATTTTTAACATGCCAGGCATGAGTAATTATTATTCCTATAGGCTCTTGGCCTAGAAACTCAAGCAAAAAAAAAAAGAAAAATCAGTGAATTTAGGAATGAAAATACACACATTGCTAGTCATATAAGAGAGAAATCAAAAGTGGGGTTTGTTTTTTTGTTGTTCTTTTAAAATATATTTTTATTCTCAGCTTTGCAAATTTGAAGCCAAACTTTGGGAGAAAACAATGTATAACACGGGAAAAATAGGCCTACAGTATAATCAAAACAAAATGGAAAGCCATACAGAAAGAGATAAGTAAGGGTAGTGTTACAATTTTTATTTCCTTTTTCATGCTTCTTAAGCCATTTTTAATGTACCATATAAACTGGTCAGAATCTTCCAGTGGCTTTCCAGACAGAGGGCAAGTTCTCCTCCTAGTAGTAGACAAGTACCAGTATTAAGAGAAAGATGATCTACAGTTTATCTGTTAATTTTCAGTTCAATATTAACATTTTGCAATAATAATTTCTGTGGGAAAAAAATCTGTACTTCTAGGACAATATGTTAAAACATCTTTGCACCATTGTGTTTAATTTACAATACACTCACAAGTGGAGACCAAGTCAAAATATTCATGATAATCGAAATATGCAGAAGCTTTTGACATAGTTGAGTTGGGTTGATAACAGAGCAGTTGAACTATTACCACTCACATCATTCTCTGTTCATTAAGCTCTGCTTGCAAAAATAAAGTCAGCAATTTTATTATTGTAGATTGGCTCTTCTGAACATAAATGATTCAAGAGTGTTGAATCCCAGCTGTCTGCTACCAGTACTCAGAGATGAAGAAGTGATCTCACGTTAGGTTGCCAGCTATGACTTTCAAAGTCTAAAACAGCAGAGCTTCTAGTTTCTGGAAACACATAACAATACACTGAACATCTTCCAAAAGTGTTCTCAGCAGGGAATAAAATCACAGCAGTGTTAGTAGTCAGGCTCTTTATAGTTAGAAAGATTTCCATGTTCACAGTTCTTAATTCTTTACAGGTTTTGGTTCATCCAGAGAAAAGACCCTATTAGTTTCCAGACACAGAAGAAAGAGGGCACAGGGTCCACAACCATAAAACTATCTAATCATAGAGCTTAGAAAGAAGGAGGGCAAACATTCCTCTGTTCAAAAAACTAATACTTTCAGAAACATAAATTTTTAATTTTTTCTTTAATTGAAAAACATTTATTTTTATTGCAGGAGCAATGGAAACTAATTTTTAGCACAGTACATACTAAGAAGCTAAATTAAAGCAGATTTATTAGTTACACCTCATATAATATGAAGTAAGCACTCCTATACTTTCAGGCAGTAAAAGTAAAATTTAAAAATTTACATCATAAACTATGTAATGATCACAAAAGATTAATGAAATCTATATTACTGTGGTTGAGTGTAAAAACATAGTATGAAATTACATCTCTGATATCTAACATGTTTCTATAGTTGATAATTTCTAGGAAAGATATTAATATCAAACTTTTTAAACTAAAGCTTGTTACTTATATAGAAAGCAGAAATGAAATGAAATGAAAAGAATCTGTCTTCTAAGCATCTTGTTATTCAGCATTTATCTAAATTTTAATAAGACTACAATTGTGTATGCATTCATTTTGATAAACAAGTCAATAAGACTTATTTCTTATATATAAAATAGTTAAATAATAATTATTTAAAATATTATATAAATAAGAATAAAGCACAGTCACTATCCAGAAGATTTTATGGTTCAAGTATAAAGAAAGAGAATAAATTCACAAAAAAGTAAAAAGAAGCAACACAAAAGTTATCAACGTGACTGCAGACTCAAGCCAACCTGTCAAATCCATTCTGGGCATAGCACAAAATCAGAACTTAAAATGACTTAGAGCAAAGTATGTGAATATGTGCATTAGGTGCTCCATTTAAGTAAGGTGGCAAAGCAGGAGATGGCACCGCCACTTTGCTGCGAGTGCGAGTGGGAGATGAAGCTGTCATCAGGGGCTGATAGACTGGAGTCAGCACCTCAGTGCTCAATCTCACATGCCACATGAGGTGTCAGTATTAGCCCATTAAAGGCCTCAAAAGAGAAAGTGTCTAAGTTTTCCTTGGTGCTCTAAAAGAAAGGGAGCTGAGGGAGATGGAGAGCAAGAAAGCAAGAAAAAATGATGGACTGAAAAATGATTTTTACAGTCTAGGTGGATATAATTGGAGCAAAAATGCATTTGTCAAAGACAAAGAAAAGGACAATGCAGTAATAAAGATGTGAGTTGGTGACAGCATGGGAAAAAATGTCTTTTAGACAGACAGAAAAGCCCATATCTTAAAATCATGAATAAGAAAAGATCTGCAAGACAGATTCCTTACCACAACGTACTGAACATATTTTTGTAGCTCAGCTATGTCAACAAAATGATAACTTCCTTAAAGTACAAATCTAACAGATAAGTCAGTATGAATGCAACTATTACTAAGTTAATTCTAATTACCATCAGCTTACATTCAGTTCAGCAGTTGAATCTAGTCCCTGAAGTCTTGTTTCTGTAAAAATCTTTCAGATATCTTGTACATTCCAATAGTAAACTCAGTAGCCATATTTTTATTAATATTTTAATTTCAAATATGTTCAAAGTCATACATGAATATTTTATCAGTTAACAGCATCAGCTATCCATATCTCTGAAGAATTCAGGAGAAATTTGGAATTATGGCTGTTGTTAGGAAAATGAATAACAGCAACCCAAAGTCTGAGATGTGCTGATGAGTAGAAAGGTTTTCATTACTTGCACATTTAATTACTTAAGTTTAGATAGCAGAAGCTAAATGAATTCCACATTTTGTATTCAAAAAGCATACTTTATCACTTTAACAAATATATTTTTATTTATTTTAAGCTTAACGCTTTTTTTTTTTTTTTTCCTGACACTAGTATGGAACCAGTAAATTAACATAGAATATTTATATCATCAACAGAAACTTCAGAAACCAAGAATGACCTGTTTGAGTCTATAAAACCTCACAGTGATTATAAGAGAAAATCTAAGGCAGGATTAAAAATTCTGCCATTTACTGCCCAGGCATTGTGTTCCCTGCTCCCCTACATGAGAAGTATAAACTGCTAATCTGAACTATGTATAGAGGAACAGAGCTATCCAAACTACCTCTCTGTACCTGGGCTTGTGGGCCACCCCATCCAGATAAAGAAGACTCTCTAGAAGTGAGAGCCAAGAGAGAATAACAAGCTCTAATGAAAACTAAACCCCCCCCCCCCATACTTTTCCATAATATTAATCTTTGTATTATACATGGATGTGAAATATTTAAAACATCTCCCTGAAAACATGTCAGTTTAATTTCACTGCTATCAAAAAGTGACTCTGGGGAATTTGAAAATTGCTGAATGCAATACTTTTTGTCCTCATTACATAGCATTGCATCACACAGCTCATTGCATTAAACAGCAAATTTCAAAATGGGATTGGAGCTTACTAGAAAGATTACTGACTAAGTAGGACAAAATGTAAGCAGCTTTAAACTCCTAGGAAAATAAAACCATCTGATATTTTGTATCAAATAAACCAAATAAATAGCAGTGAGAGCAATAACTTGTTTTAAATGATTCAAAAGAGGACAACTATCATCATGACTTGATCATAATCTTTCAGTGAAAAAACAATTTCATTATGTTATTTGAAACATGAAAAATATGGCAGAGCATCAACACGGTTTTATACACCTGTGTTCCAAGCCTATATATACACCTGTTCAGGTGTATATACATACAATATATGCACATGAACATTTGGAGCCCTAAGCTGAAACATTTATTTCTTCCACTCTTCCCTCATAAAAACTTACTTCCCTTCATATCTTAATATTTAATTCTACAGATATAAACCAAATACCAAGAAATTTTCAGGTTGTATCACTATAGTATGAGTCCAAGCTAATGTCTTTCCTTTCAAAATTTATTTCTCTGCTATTTGACAATACACAAAAAAAGCCCCCAAAACTACAATCACACATATTGTGCATCTGTAATAAGGAAATATTGAGAGATGAACATTTGGTATCTAAGTCAATTAATCTATTCATATCAGGAAGAATAAATATCATACTTTTAATGATTGTTTGGTTGCAGACATAATTAAAAGAATGAAAACAAGTATCTTAAGAGCAAAGACTATTTTCTATCATCATCCTGTCTGAAATATTACTGAAAATATACTTCATCAAATAATAAGAATAGAAGTACTGCATAACCAGTTCCTTTAAAATTGGCCTTTCATTCAAAATCTGTTCAGTGTCTCTTCTGGCATAGTGCCACACCAGATGTTCTTGGGAAATTATTCCATCTTAAAATTCCTGTGAGGTCTGTATTTCTACTGAAAGAGGTCAAATAGACATGTAAAAGAAGAGCAGGAGTTTTCATAGCTGGTAGAAAAGAACCAGACCCTCCAACTGACAGTTAGGAGAGACTTCCCTTACTCCTGGCATATGCAGAAAAACAAATACAACACACGCCATGTGCAAGAGAAATGACTGAATGCATGTGATTCTTGATACAGTTTAGGGAACAAAAAATCTCTGTACAAAATGTACTATAGCTATGACTTCTCAATAATGTGAATTCAGTGCAGAGTACTCCAAACAGCTATACTGAACTTCCCAATTTTCCAATGTAGTTTAAGTGCTTATTACTTTGAAGACTAGGCAATGATCTACAGCTATTATTAACAAAGCAGAAGAATAATGAATATTATTCTCGCCTGTGGGACAGAAGTATCATTTAGAGAATTAATAACACTTTAGTTTAGCCATTTTAAAAGGTCATGTTACACAATAAAGAAGGCCAAGGCTTTTAGTGATAACATATGATGGTGATAAAACCAGCACCGATCTACAGATCCTCAAAATTACCAATTGCATTTCTATGTTGTAAGCAATCCAAAGCAGTGTGATAAATGCATTGAAGTGCATTCCTGACTTTTGTGCTTTATATTCTAGTTTACATGGCCTATAAAGAAATTAAACCATACAGAAATATTTTAATTATTAAATAAGTAAACTAAATGTGTGTAAGGAGAACAAAACCAGTCTTCATAGTATTATACCATGGTATTATTTACTTCAAGCATAGCTGTCATAGATTTGGTAGAGAGATGAAAATTATGCTCTTTGGTGCAGGAAATCAACATGAAAAATTTGATAGGGAGGATTAACAGTGAATAATTGTAATCGAGAGGTATGGATAGCAACATTAGAGATGACTTTGACAAAGTACCATAAATTGAGAAAATCTGACAGCGTTAGCAGGTAGTAGAAATTAAAGCTGTTATGTTGTGCCCTTAGGGATTTATTCATTTCAAAGACAGGGAACGACAGCTCTGAATAAATCCTTTCATGAAGATAAAACAGATTGAAGTGATACACAAATTTGCACAATGGTTCATTTGTAGAGGGCCACAGAGTTCAGTCAGCTGGAGAGAAAATGTGCTGGTAATGGGCCATTTCCCCGGGGTAGGCAATGGTGGGGGCTTTGCAGTGTAGGCTATTCACACTCAGTCTTCAAACAAGACTTTAAAGCCTTTCAGGCATTCAATGTGTATCATAGGGAAAAATTCAATATTAATATTTCTATAAAACTGAACTGTCACTAGTTCACAAAAATAATTGGACTTCTATGGATGTATGCAAATGATTTGCCTATCTACCATATTCAAATCTTCTTACAAACAATTTCCTGATATGTTTTTTGCTGGAAAAACGTAAGGTTTTGAAACATAAGGGCATCAAGTCCTTTAACTTCATAATGAAAAACAGGCTCCTTATTTTAAAAGACTGCTTGCTCAACTTTTTTTAAGAAATAAGCATGACCTTGTTAGAGAATGTTATATTATACAGATGAGAAATTATAAATAAATACTTCAGTGATGCATTTAATATTAAAAAAATCCAGTTACCTTTTCAGAAAATCTCTGCAAACTACCAAGGTAACAGCATCTCCAGAAATCATCTTCTCAAAGTCTGCCTTAGTTAAAACAGTATTTTTTTTCCATAGTGGACAAAGAAAACACATCTCCTACTGCTTATAGTCCATCACTTTAGGTCTAACAGTTTTGGAGCAACTGCAACAGTAAGATATTGTCAGTCTTGCTGCCCCTATTTCGCCTTAAATTCATCCCCAAGTAACGTTAGGAAGGTAAATCTAAGAAATGCCACCCTGTGCTTGAAAAATATTATCTTCACTTACTTGAAAATCTTTCTCCTCCAGGATCTCTTTCCTCCACCTGACAAGGAAGGCAGCACAGACGTACAAGTGGAAGTGAGAAAAACCCTCTGGTTCAGACTGGAAAAAATAAAAATAGATCATCCTCTCAATACACAAATAATAATACTTTTGATTACCATATACCCCAAGTGTATTTTTATGACATTTACCTCTAACTACAAATGTCAGCTACATCTGTCTCTCTTTGTACCACAAACATGCTTGCATTTAATCTATGCCAAACCTATTCATTGCTATTATCTGTAACAAGGACAGGGGTGAGGCAGTTTCCATTTCTCATATTTAAATTCATTCTTTACTGATGTGTTTTCCATTTCAGATGTTGTCCATTAGCTTATATCTGGTATGAAATACTGTACTGCCCAGCTCAACACTGTGGCATGAACATATGTTTCACCTCCATTATTAAGTCAACTCTACTACTAGCAGTGGCTTCTGAAGAGTAAATTTTGATATAGGAAATTATTAAGCATTGTAAAGTAAAAATAACTTGTATTACATTGAACTGAATTAGATGTTTTCACTACAGGAAGAAAATCTACTTGTAAGACGAAACATTTACAGCTCAGTTTTGTATTCAGACCTGCAGCTTTCTGTTCTGGTTCAAGTCAGCAGATTCCATCACTTTATAAACCCTTGCTAGAAATTAGCATTTTATAATTTCACGTAAGAGTTTAGAAAATTTTGTGATGAGGTTGTTAAAAGAAAGTTTTCTCATATTATCAAATTAATATTAGATTTTATTTTCTATATCACTAAGAACTGAAAAAAAATTATTAAATTATCAATATTACGATTGTGAACTAATGCTATGTAAAATCTCACTAAAATAAAATTTTAAAATAATAAAATTAAACTACATAATCTGGCAAATGGTGGTATATTTAAATGCTGATATCTATATAAGTTACAAGATCTAAATACAGTACTTTAAAAATATAGCAAGTTTTTTCATATTCTCTGCTGGTCATTTCAAAATTGAAGTTTACTCTTTAGAAAAATACAGTGTTCTGCTCAAGGATAATGAACTGAAACAACTTCTTACATAAAGCATAACATGATAAAATACCTATTTTATTTAACCTAGAACAACATGGTAGTTAAAATTTGCACAATAAATAAACTTCCCAGCTATAACAAGTGACAAAGGAAAAATATTCTCCTACTACTGCTTTTCCTTCTTCTCTACCCTTGGCTGATAAAAGAGCAGAGTGTGCTACAAGAGGTTTGTACAACACCTTGTTAACAGCTACAGAAACTCCAGACCATCTGGTCCACGGAATCAGCAAGGTTCCAGAAAAGAGATAATGCAAATTATTTGGAGGGAAGCTTTTAAGTTTAAAAGTGTACTTGGAACTGAAAATAAGAATTAGCTAATTTTGGAAATACTTTTAAGGAATTGTAGAAAAATTATCTGCACATGTATAAGAATCTGTACTTTGTCTTGTGATTTTTCTGGTGTTTTTTCCACCAATAAAAGTTTCTTCAAAATGAAGCTCTTTTAAATGAAACAAAATAGGTTTAAAAATGCAATTCATTAGAGAAAAAATGCATATCCCCTACAGATTTAAAAATTCATCATGCTTCAGAGATAAGTCTAGGTACAAAGTATTTCCAATGGATAGTTTCAGACAGTTTTAGAAATTGAGTAAAACAGCTAATGCATAATTGCCTTTTCTAACACCTGATACCTATTATACTTTTCCATTTGCAGCTTTTGAAGTTACAAACAGTTTGATCTCTAAATGTATAGAAATGCAGACTACCACCTAAAAGCTATTTAAAATCAAGTATAAACAATGACCTTGATTTAAATATTTAAAAAAAAAACTCAAGGCAGATGTACAACCTTCCAGAAGACTTATTCTGAACATATTACAGACAACCCTGAGCAAATTATCTAAGAACCATCTGTCATTATCAATAAAAATCATTTAGATTGTTAACATCACAAATATCTCATTGCCCTGCAAATGCTGGATCTCCTCTGCAACTGAAATGAAAGGCATTCTTTGGATTGCACTCCCCAAACTTCTTGAATTAGACAACTACCTAAAGAATGCAAATTTTATTGTATGACAAGACTGATTATTGTCTTGTTAATGATTAGTCCAAGCAGCCTTCCACCCTGGATACTTCAACACTTAGGGAGTGTAATACCCCATGCTATTATATTTGTATTTGAATATAAATTTTATTATATATTTATATACAATACAAGATTATTGTTTAAGTACTCAGAATAATTATGTTTTGTTTTGAAATTTTGTCAAGGCTAGGTATTAAACCACATTTCACACTCAAATAATAGCTCAGACACAAGGATTTCCAAACACTCAATAATTACACATGAATAAAGCAACCTTAAGCAACTCTGTTTCTACCACATAACAAAGAACAGATAGTTTAGGTGAAAAGAGATTTAAACAATTTTTACCAAAATACCCAAGCAATCTATGGCAGAAAAAGAAAAAGAAGCCGACACATGAACATTTTCACATGAACATTGTGAAAAGTAGAATATGTTGGCCGCTCCTCCAGGTTTTGCATTTTTGACCAGCCAGGAGCCTTGACTTCCTAGGCACAGACTCAATTCACTGTCAAAGCAGGCTCAAGAGCTCCAGTCTGAGAAGAAACACAGCAAGAACACACCAGAGAGGTCCATGACAGTAACTAGCCTCTCACCAGGAATGACCAACAGCAGATGACTGAGTTTAGGAGTGCAAGATACAGCAGTACCTCCCCAGAATACTCCGAGTTTCAAAGGTTTCATGCTCAGAGATTTCCTAAGAGAAGCTGCAGAATATGTCCATTTAACAGGAGTTAATGGATTTGTCTTAACTTCCTAAATCTTTTCGCAACTGTAGCTCTTTGGTAAATCACCAAGTCCTGGAACAAAGAATTCCAAAACTCATGTGCATGCCATATAGCAAGTCTGGTTTAAACCTGCTAGTTTCATTCAAATTACTTCAGATATTTGCAGTGAAAGAGTATGAATCTCTTCCAGTTCACTTTCTTCAATCCATTCATATTTCCTCCCCTTTTGCAGACTAGAACTGTTTTGCTTATTCCACTGTTCCCCATGTACCAGTTCCACCACCTTTGCTCAGCCCTTAAGCATCCTTTCATGCAGTTTTCTTATTTTGAAATAGGGTCTGAACTGGATATAGCATGTAAGTCGCAGAAAGAATATAACCCTCAAAATGATCATAATGATATTTTGTTCTCCTTACCTTTTCCAGTAGTTCCTAACCTTTGGGTTTTCGGGGTTTTTTTTTTCTATCCTTGACTGCTACTGAGCTTGTATTTTCCTCCTGTGCTTGACAGCAGGAAGCTACCTTGAAGCCCATAGTTATACCAGTAAAGCTAATATTGGTCCAAACACACAATACCACTTTATATCTGACCACACCAAATTTTACCTGTTATTTATGCCAGGCTGTTAACAGAAACATGAAGTCCTGCAACTCTTTGCTGCCCATCTGTCACCTTTACTACCCTTAGTAACATGGTGTTTTCAGCAAACTTTGCTCTCTCAGTTGCTCCCTTTTTTATCTCTTCAGCAGAAAGAGCTTAAGTCTTGTGAAAAATTGCAAAAGAATTCCATGTTATTTTCTTTAATTTTGAAACTTGTCTGTTTCTTCTTAACATTTGTTTTCTATCATTCAGGCAGTTAATATTCATACAAGGGCATTCCCTTGAATTCCACACAAGTATTTCTTCTTTAACAACCTTTAGTGAAGAACCTGCTTCAGTATTTTCAATATTCTACATCAACCTGGTACATGTGTTCAATGGCTCTTAAGCTTTGTGAGGTGTGATTTTTCCCTACAAAAATCATGTCAACATTTTCTTAAAATGACATATTTAGTCATGGTGAAAGAATATTTCAATCAAGTTTACAGAACACTGAATTGAAGTCATCTTAATCTTGTCATTCTAAAAGATTCTGGAATACTTTGCAGACTGTTTTTATTGTAGCAGCCTACCTGCTTATGTGGGATCATAACCTTCTCTCACTTGTCAGTTTTCCAGGCAGTTATATAATGAAATTTCAATTATTTGAAAAGTGTTAAACATTTTAATTTTATTCATTATACATGTTAAAAAGGTTTTTTACTGTTATGCAAAAATACCCATTAACAGCAGTTTTGCTGAGTTTGCACCTTTTGGATTATCTTGTATCATTGTTTTTGCTTCACTACGAGTATTCCCAAGATGATGATTCTAAAAGCAGTAAGTGATCAAGAGCACTTGTATTAGCTGAATCCAATCTCACCATAAACACAGCAACAAAGTTGGATCTTTTATGCTTTAAAAAACAAAACAAAACAAACAAAAAACCCATAAAACATAACCTATAGGTAAGGCCTATAAGCAGCTTCTAATGCGAATATCCATCTAATTAACATGAAAATTCATGAGCAGCTTTGATCTTTGCATAAAAAATATTTCATAAACATATACATAGCAAACAAAATTATACATAATATTGCATAAACATATTTCATAGCATTTCAAAATCTTAATGGAAAGTAACATTTCCAGGTTATAACATCAAGTTAGAAATATCTGTCACAGCTAAAAACCTATGCAACTATCTCAACCCTTAGAGTTCACTAAATCCCTTACAGAAGTGCTATTTTTAAAAAAACGTAACAAGAACTGTGTTCACATTCCCTATTTCAGCTAGGCATGTTCAAAAAAACTACTTATCATACAGTCTTCCATTACATTTGGCAAATTTATGCTGAAAACAAGGTGAAGATCAGTTTTCACAACAATTTAGTCATTGGCCTCTCTAATCTAGTCAACAACAACTTGGCAACAATTCCTAAAATATGACTTGTGATATAAACCTCTGCTGTGAAGTCCCAGCCACAAACAACACAGACCACTGCTGGAATTTTTTTGGATCAATACCTTGCCCTGTTGGAATGCTCCATATAGCAGGCAAAATTCATGTTAAGACTATGAATCAAAGTCAAATATAAATGGATGCTAGAGATAATTATTATTTACCCGATTTATCCACTCTTCAACTAATAATTTACTGTTATGAAGCATCTTTCATATAAATTTCCACATGACCTTGTATTTTCAGAATGGAGCTTAAATTACACTCTTCTTCATTTGCTAACATGCTCAATTCAAATAGATTTTTTTTAAAAAACTAACGAAGTGTGTATTTGACTTTTTTGTCCTACCTTTTCCAGAATAAACTGTGGTGGGAAAAAAAAAATCAATGTTTCTCATTTGGTTCTTTTAAAGAATTCACCAAGAAGTTTTTAAAGAGTTCAGTCATTACCAGGGTGTCAAGTGGATTCTCACTCATGTGAAATGCTTTCACATCCAACACTGAGCTGTCATCTTTTACAGCTATTTTTCCTCCTCTTGTGTGGTGGTTTATTACCTTTGCACACAGGAGTGTTGTTAGATCTTAGCAAAGAAATGGAACTTATGCAACCCCCTTATAGCCCTTTCTTGCTGAATTGGGTATTGACAGAAGCAAGTGGAGTAAAGCAGTTTCCTTGAAAAATGCCTTGGATACAAATGCAAGAAGATGCTGAACTCTACACAAGGAGAACACTTTGCAACACTTATTTCTAACATTATTTTGAAAAGAACCTAGATAGACACAGAAGCATTATAGTTAGTGAGACTATCAGAAAACATAATTTCTTTACTCTAATTTCCCATGTTAATAAGCCCTTTGTTATCTGGAGTGAAGAGTGATCATAAGTTGTTCTTTGTATTTGCTGGAGTAATTATTACTTAATCTACTGCCTTGAATTTCTACAACTTGAAAAGGCAAACAACTTCCTTTTTACCTAATAGTTATAACTACATAGAACACAGCAAAACAGGGATGTGGCAATGTGAGCATGAATTCTGCCAGAGAGAGATCAATCACTGTGATTTGCGAAAACAATAGTGAGGGCTGTAAATAAAAAATAATATTCATATTTGTGGGCCTTCTAGCAGGAACAAAAAACTAGTTTCTGCAAGTTGTTTGGCAATGAGAAAAGAAGAACCAGCAGCAAGAACTAATGAAACTTTTCCAGATTGTTTTCAGTGCATTAACAAGTAGGAGCCACAAAACATTATAAGCCCACATCGATAACAATAGATAATTTACACTGTTTACGTTTTAGAAAGCAGTTGATTACTTACAGCTATATTTCCTTTGTTCACCATAGTTGATGTATTAAAAAACAAACTATTTAGGTAAGAGCCATTAATATGGTTCCTAATTATCTTACCAAACCATGACACAGTGTAATGACTCAAAGTAGTGAACCTCTGTGTAATTAACTCTGAACACCACTACATCATTTACTTCCTCTTTTACTTCCTCTAACAGCATGAAATACAAGCATACAATTAATTCTGTTTTTCATGTATATAAAGGTGAAGCACATACTTCCCTACACACCTTAGTCCTGAGTCTTTTCCTCAAAAAAGACTTAGGCAGACAGATCACACAAGCTGCAACAGCATATGAAAAGACAACATTACCAACAGCCTTTTCAAAAACTTCCACCTGCCTGAAAAGTCTAACTGTCTAGCTATTTCCCAGAAAATTCACTTTGCATCTTTAAGATGCTGAGATTATCCCACCTGAATTTAAAATCCCTCTTGCAGGTGTGAAGTTCTGGAAGTCCTGAGCTGTTGTGAAAAGTCTGAGAAGCAATAGCCCCTCAGATAAGGATAAACTCAGAAGTGACCAACTAGCTGCCTCCTCAGCATAGGTGAAGTCTCAGAAAAAAAAAAATTTAAAACCTGTAGGCTATTTCTTTTTTAATAGGTTATGTGGCAGATTTGACTAAAAACATCCAGACAAAATATTTTCAAAGGCACAGACATTTGAGATACCAAAATTTAGATTTCATCTTTGTTTCACCATTCAATGACAGAAAGAATATGTATTGCAAAAACTTCTTACATTTTAAGTGAGGCTGAAAACTGAGCTTCAATTATTCAGACATGACTGTCCAGCTGAAATGAAATTTGTTTTGAAGTTTGTTTTCCTTTTAACTTAAAGTCTATTGATTCTATCTGAAATCACTGATTTCATTTGTACTTAAACATTCAAATTCAGTCTCAAGTCGTGACTTGACACCAATTAGCTGGCCAAAAATGTGGTGGTAGAAAAGCAAAGCTGTGTCACACTACAATCAACACTGCTTTTAGTCACAGAATTCCATTTAAAAGTATGATCTAACTTAAAAAACACAAAATTAAATCCAGATCATTAGTAAATATGTGCTGCAACTGATTTAATTCTGAAGTACTTTGCTGCAAGGCAAAATAACTTTACATAAATGCCAACCTGACTTAAGCAAACTACTGATTTGATATAGGGACAAGAACAATTGATTAAAAAAGAATATGGCAACGTTTTCATCTGTGAGAACTTCAGCAGATCACATGAACCAAAACCAGACCACACTTTCTCACTAACCTGCTTTTAAAAGGCAAATGAGCACAAATAAGCAGTATGACTAATATTTACTAAACTAATTCCCTATTTCACCTTTTGAATTTCAAAATTATTTACCTCATGTATCATTTTAATTATTTTTACAGTTCATTCCCAGAGAACCTCGATACTGGGAAATTAATTAATGGGCACAATAGGAGAACTGTCAGCATTGTTTAAATATAATTTCTGCACTAGCCTCATTTACATCTATCCCTTTATTCTAAACAGTGGTACTGCTGAATTTTTTGTATGAAATTGTTAGTTCATTAAAAAGAGCACAATGATATCCTTTTCTGCAGATATTCATGGGTTATCAAATCTACTGAAATACATGCTCGAGACAATCATTAGAGCTTTTAGTCCACAGATATCAAAGACACTGAAATAGTTGTATAATAGTTGTATCATTGTTTAATTAATTGACTTTAGCTTTATCATATTATTAGCATTCATAAAAGTTATCAAATTAATACTTCAAGACAGACCTACAGAAAGTCGTAAGTGCCAGTCTATCATTTCACAACTGAAAAAAGGAGTGATAATACCTCCACACATATATCTCACATATTTATACCGAAAGACTAAAGCAAAATCTAAGTAACAGTATTAAAAATAATGGTTGCTTATTCCAACTTCTCATCAAATAAGAAGAAAGTACTTACAGACACATAATTCAAAGAAATCCTTTCATGAAGTATGTTTTAGGCTACATATGTCACTTCCAGATAGCAAGGTTCTTGTGTGCCTTTCTGGACAAAGTTGGTTGGATTACAATGAACTCCTAAGTAAAATATTATAGGTCATTTGAGCAAAGCATATGAAACAATCCAGCAAATATTTTGCTGAATTCTTGTTCAGTAAATAAAAACTCTACAATTCCCAAATTCTGTAAATCGGGGGATGATTACATCAATGTAATGTAAAAGTTTACTGAAGATTTCTTATTAGATTGACATTTATACCAGAACCTTGTCTGTTCAAAGAAAAATCTATTTTCTTCTTAATAATAACAAATAAATTTTCAAGCAAACTATTCCCAATACGTTTTCTTTCTCTCAGAGAACACATCATAAGAGATGAGCATGAACAAATATGTCACATGTTCAGTCACATTTTTTCTAATAGGTGGTCTTATTGACTAAGATGATAAGTAGAAATACCAAAAATGTATTTAGTAATAAGCATGAGGTATTACCTTCCTTTCCTGTTTTCCAAGCTAACAAGTTCAGGCATAACAGAGTTAAGTCATAACACAGAGTCAAGAACATCATCCAACTTTCTAGCACAACCATTATCAAGATACTCAAGACATGACTGGCTGCCTCCCCTTCTCCCACCACCAAACCACATTAAACCATATTCTACAAAACAAGAAACAAGCAACAAAATCCTTAACTTCTGATCATCATTATTCCCGTTAGAGGCTAGGAAATAACTAGACTGGTATTTTCCTCCATTTGCTGTCCTGCAAAATCTTATTCACGAAAACACTGTTTCATTGCAGAGCAAATCTGTCTTTACTGAGGGACAGCAATTTGTCTGAATGTTCAATCTTGTGATGATGACTTAATTATACCAAGCTTTTTAAGACTGCTTACTACATTCCTTGATCTGCATGCTTCATATTTCATTCAACTTCTATTAAAACAAACTAATAATGCCACCAAAACCAAAGCAGGCAGTTCCTGAATGCAGCAACATCTTGTTTGATTAAAGAAATGAAAAAGCACAACATCTAAAAACATTACTCAGCTGCTCTTCAGCTCTATTCTACATCCAGCACAGAGGCTTTATAGTCATGATTATGCTGAACTGCAGGTTTATAAAAGGGCTTAAGTCAAAAGCCACTGAAAAGCCAACACCATTACTCATTCCAAGGATCTGAAAATTGCTAGTCAATATCACAGCTGGAAATGTTAATAATGCACGAAATTTAATTAAATTCATTAAATACTTGATAGGTATCACCAGGAGCTTGATCTTGTTGGGATGAATAAGACTAGCTGCTTCTTTTGTTAGTACAAAAGACTCACCAAGCTAATCCAAAAATTACTCTTCAGACCACTTCTATTCCCATCCACCAACTGCTTAGCACACAAAGAATTAACAGTGATGCTCAGGTGCAGCTTTGCTGAACCCTGATCAGAATGAGAGACTACATCTACTAAATATGACTGCCTTTATTAGATTTAGCAAAAATATTTCCTGTGAATAACACTACAGTTCTGAAGATGTTAAATGACTCCACTGATGCCACATCCTGCTCAGAACATAAATTTCTTTCAGGACACTGAATCAAGGTAAGATCTTTGATTTAAATCTCCTTAAGAGGCTGACAATCAACAGAACAATCTGCAGAACAGTTGTTGCAGAACAATCGAGATAAAGTCTGCTTTAATAATAAGTCTTCACACCAGAACACTCATTGAAGACGGCAGCATAAAGCAAAAGACTCATGTGGGAATGGCAGCTCCTGTAGAGCTGTTGCAATCTGCTTTATCAAGGTTCTCTGGAGGTTACCTCTGATGCCACTATTCTTATCTCTGAAAAATGAAGGTCTAAGTTGACCCTGAAGAGCCCTGAGCAATTACAAGACTATTACAACAGTAACACTTTTATAAGTTTCTCCATCTCAGGTGTATCAGACCCCAACCATCTATGCTTTCCAAGCAGTCACTTCCTTAGAAAGGCTCCCACAAGAATATGCAGTAGTAGTGTAAACAAAGAAAAAAGTGACAGAAAGTGAGGTAAATTTTAAGGTACTACCACCTACATGCAACTTTATTAATTCTATTACCAGTAATGCATTGGGATTTTTTCCAAAAAACCTTACTCCATCACCAATACAGCACAAGGGCTTAAAAAGCTCTTGATCTTCAACACCTTTTCTCATACTGACAGCCTGAGGTAACCTGCACAGCTTCATGTTTTTCCTGTTTGACATGACATTACCAGACTGTGAAGTCACTCAAATCTTTTACTGCTGTCAATAAACATGCCTTGCTGTTTTCTTTCCATCAGCTTTCGTGAGCAACTCTCCACCAATCCATGCTGACATTTAAAGGACTGAGTCTTCAGGAGCCTGAGACAGTTCCAACAGACAAAAAAGCAAACAAGAGTGCCCTAATCACTACCCCTACCTTTAAGAAGCTCAAAAGAGGAGGACAGCTTTGATCCAAAGAAAATCTTTCTGGCTGATTTTTTAACCAAACACAGAATCTTCAGCTGAAATTCAGAGCATAACATCTAGTATAGTACTTCTGCTAATTCCTTTATCAAAAACTATTGACCAAACTCTCTAAAAGGACAATACTAGTCCCACTGAAACAACCCAGACACTGCATTAGATTCACAAGCATCCCTCAAAATTTTCATAAGCATTTCACTTACTTATTTTATTTAAGACTTTAGAAGAATATATAGTGAAGTTATAAATTACTCTTTCTGGATTTATTTTCTACTATTATAAAAGAAAAATTTACATAGAATTGTCTTTAAATCTCTCTTATCAAATTGTAACAGGCAATAAAAAAATAATTAAGAAAGTATGCTGCCAGGTGTCAAGGTGAATTTTATCAACAAAATGAATGTGAAAAACAAATATGCTTGACAGTAACACAATACTGATCATCCAATACCATTTTGGAAAACTGTTTTCTGCACATCTTATTTTTCAGGGTAGAATTAAAAGCTTACTGGTATTAAATCTCTGCTATTACAGAATGGCTCTGTGGAAAGATGAAGCTCACCAGACACTGACAACATCTGTAGCTCATTCCAGCCAAAACAAAGGCAACACAGTGTGCATAGTTGGAAGAAACATGTTTGGAACAAGCAATGTGCAAAATGAGCTGCAAAACAAAGTGATCAGCTCACACAAAGTTATACTGAGAATTTAAACACTGAAGAGACACCCAGAGCCATGCATCCAGGCACAGTGACAGAAACAGAGGTGGCAAACTACAAACTGATTCCAGAAGTTTTACAATTCTTAGGACTAGTGATGAGCTCCTGAAGATGGATCCTGGCCACCTTTCAAGAATCTGCATTTGCCACATAACTTTCAGACAGCCAGGACTGTATCGGGAACATTCCAAGGGCTGATTATTTTCCATGTTATCCCACTACAGGCTTGGCTAGCCTTTGAAGGCTGTGAAAATTCACAGCATCCCTGGGCACTTAAACAATAAACCAAATTAATAATCACTTCTCAAAAATGACAAGGTGCTGCTACTATGGAAACAGGAAGGAAGCAAAGGTTGTCAGCACTGCTCAGTGGGAGCCTACAGGGATCCAAACAGCAGAGTTCTGTTTCCATAATGAGCACTGAACCAGGGACAAAGAGAATTTAAAACAAAAATAAAAATAGGGAAAAAAGAAGTCATAGCCCAGATAGAATAAAAGCCATGAAGAGTGCATGTGTAATGAAATGGGATTCAATACCAAAGAGGAAGAGAATCTACAAGTAAGAAAATTAAAAATCTCTTTACCATACTCCTAATTTACACGGCAGATATTCAGAGATCTTATAAATAATCACATTTAAAACTTGAAAAAACAATATACTGAAATCATACAAACACTTAGTCTGCACTTAAATATTTAACTAAAAAGTCATACAGTATCATGAAACAAAACATTTCAAATAGTATCTTATGGAAAACTGAATGAAATTGGCATTTTTAATTATGAAAATATTTTATTAAAAAGCAGGTGTTGGTGTGTTTGAAGACAAATCAAGAACACATAACCACCAAAAAAAGATTTTTTTAATGATATATTAAAATGAAGTTAAAACATAGTTAAGAAACAACTTTTCTCTGTCTGCAATCTAAGCTTTAAAAAGTATCACCAACGAAAGTTGTTTGTACTTCCCAGAAAGGACAGATTGATTTGTTTTCCCATTAAGACACTGATTTTCCATAGTTTTGATAAAATACTATTAACAAGGAAAGAATCCCTTTAGAAAGAAGAAAACCTGTTTTTTTAATAAACAGGAAGATTATTAGAACTTAAAGGCTCAATCATGAAAATGCTACTATTAGTTTTGTGGAACTTTTTGAGCACAATGTATAAGTTGTTTTTTTTTAGCAACATGAGAATTTATTAAAGGATAATCAGAAGATAAAGTCTTTGTTGAGTTAATTTGTATTTAATAATGTATATAAAACTTTCACAAAGTCTGTTCTCCTTTTACAGAAAGGAAACAGTAGGTGATGTTATCTGGAAATTTTCATCCATAACTTTTTGCAAGAAAGAAAGAAAACCTGACTGTATTTAAATGAAAAAGCAAGAAAACAGGTATTTCAACTGTTATCTCTATTGTCCTATCTACTAGACCATGTTTCCTCTCCAAAATTCACATTTCTGCCTAGAATGTGCCTAGCTGCTGTATAGCTCTTTGCATCTAGCTTATTCAAGGTATTATTATTATTTCCTAAGTCACTGCATAAAACTTGCATTTTCAGTACTATTTATTGTGTTTCATAAAAGTTCCATTAGAAACAAAATCAGAGCAAATAGAAGTTGGAGTCATAATTTCCATTTATTAATTTTCATAACACCTTTTTCATTCAGATGTATCAACACAATCTACAGAACTTCTGCCATTGTTCTCAGAGACAGATGAAGGACAAAAAATAATCACAACATGCAATTATTCTATGGAACGTTCTATGGAATTGTTCAGTGGAATATGTATTAAAGATTATGCAATACAATGTACAGTAAGCCTATGGATATTTGCAATGATCCAATTGAAGAGTATTGTAGATTATTATATGCTTTCAGTTTGTGGGAGTTGTATTCCTTTTCAAAAAGAGACACAAGAGGTCAGGATGACGTTTCCAGAGGAAAAGTGGGATCCCTTAGGAGCTTCCCTTCAGATGAATTGAAAATTCCAAGGATCGCAGTGAACACCAGGAGAAAAATTACAGCAAGGAACGCCAACCAGAGCCAGAAAGACTGATGAGAGGATCAGGAGGTAAACAGAGTTTGATGAAAAGAATCTTGCAGAGGCCAGAGAGGGCTCTGAGGAGCTTTCTAGGATTCAAAAAGTCATTTCTGAATGACTCAGCTACTGTGCTTTGGTTTGGATTGCAAACATTCTTCTGAAACATTCTCACAAATAGTCATGTACTCAACCATGGCTAAGGCCAACCTGGGGTTTTATAGAGCATCCAGGGTCTTGTCAGAGTTAGTACAGGCAGTTATGAACTATTCTCTTGCACATGAAAGTCTTCTTGCAAAGTTTTATTTATCTCCTATTCCTTCATTACTTAAAAGCATAACAGAAAAAACTAAGTCAGACTGGGAATTTCATGTAATGTTTTCCCATACACTCCCTCTCTGAAGGAAAAAACAATCAGACACTACTATCAGAAACTATTTTAGTTTCAAAAACATTCAGCCAAACTAAACCACAGAAAAGCCTTTGATTTTATCTCAGTCATCTGTTTCATTTATAAGCAAAGACTGTTCCATGTACTGCAATAAATTCAAAGCCTTCAATCTGTCTCCTGTCATAAGAAAAAAGGGAATGTTGCAGTGTGAAAGATGGGGAAAACTATGTATTCCATTAATACTTGAAGTGGCCAAACACCTTTTGACTCCAGACTAAAACAGAATATCATACCCAATTCCCTTTATTCTGATATTAAAAAATAGAGAACTAATACAGCCGCAACTCCAATTATCACTTAAAAATGAAGACTTCTCAGAACTTGATCAACATCTATGACATAATTCTTAGTACTTGTAAGTCAAATGGACACCCCCATCTTTCCTCTAGGAAAGGAAAGCATAGCTAATTCAGAATTATTACCACATGCTCTCTTTCATTATTCAATCTCTTTAAGAAAGCACGGCCATGCACAATTGCTAGTCCAACCTCCAGCAGTAATGGTATTCATCAGTAATCTTCTCGTGAGCCTTTACAATGGCTCTACTACTTGACTTCAATCAGCTGTAAAGCTCTTTTATTCTGTTATCACATCAGTGTGAGGGAATGAATGCCAAGGATTGAACGCCCTCCTAAAGGAGCACAGTCATGCTGTTAGAATAGCAATGAGCTTCATCTGACACTGCTCAACAGTTCTTTCACACTCCCTCACTCTCGCAGAGAAACACATGCATGACAAAAATAAATGTCTGTTGAGTGGGAATGCTAAGAAACAAATCTACAGAATAATATACTAAATAGAGCATATCACAGTTTAATAGGTAGAGTTGGAAGTTGATAAAAAGGATGCAATTAATAGACAACTGGCAGCAGTTGTGTTCCATTCATCAGAAGAAAAAGGATGAGTGGAATAATTATGCTACTAGTGAGAAAGAATTTCACACAGAACATCCCATCCATTAATACTCAATTCTTCTTAAGCATTTTTTATTTTTGCTGATGCAAGAACCTAAGCACAAACTTGCTCTTAATCATTTTAATAAAGTGATGAAAACTAGAGGTCAGCTCAAACAATGGATGATTGTTGATATTCTAAGTAGAATCTCTTGGTAGCTCAGCCTGTCTCCTCCCTGCACTGTTTGGTGCTGTGTACATGGCTTTAGCCAACAGAAAGGGATAAGCTCGATATGACATCTCTGCAAATATGACCCCAGAATCTAGACTGCCATATTGACAAAGCTATCAGACAACTCAGGAAAGCAATTGAATTGCCATTTATAACTTAATATTGCTTTTAGGACAAACTCAGAGGTTTTTATTTTTATTTTTGTAATTTGAAATAAATAATCAAAACTCCATCATGAAAGTAAGCTATGTTTTGGCAGGAGAAATAAAAAGTGAAAGAAAAATAAAAAGGGCATTTTTCTAGCTCACATACATTAGTGGATATTCAGTAATAAATACATTACAAAGTGCTTTCAAAAAATTTATGTCTCAATAGTTATGATAAATTCCATTTTCTGACCAGCTATATAGCAATGTCTTTCCTTATTTCTACTTAATATTTTTAAAATATTTAAATCAAAATTTATTTTCACAACAATATGGAAAGATCTACGCAATCTTGTAGATAAGATAGAATGGCTGAAAGGAGGAAAGACATCAGAAAGTTGGTAAAGAAAATGAATCAACTAAGCTAAGAAAACCAAATTCTTTTTGTAGGACATTCTCTTTTAAATCAACACTAAGTTGCAAGTCCATTAATTCTCTAAATCTCGTACTTTATAATCACAAACCAAATGGGTTTATGCTTCTATTTCCTGACAGTCATTAAGATATTCTGAGTTTCTCCCTTCATTTAAAATGTTTATACTAAAAATAAATAATCTTTCTTGCATGAGAGCTTATTTAAATTCTTGTGCTGCTCCATAAAGGATGAAGGATGGTGCTGTAGACTGTGAAATGCCTTTGTGTTTGACCAGAAGCAGATTATTTCAATCGTGCACTACACTCTACAGCCCATTTTTGAGTGAACAGGAACACAGTGAAATCTCTCTGCTGTGAAGTATGCCAGCATCAACTCCATCTTGGAGAAACAGAGAATAACTTTTGTGCCTCTTCTCAGGAATAAGGCATTGATGTGGCAAGTGAATGAGGCTTCTGAACACTGTTTTCAGAACACAAACTGACATCTCAGCACACCAGAGATGCAATACAACTTAATGAGTGACTCAATTGATCACATCTTCCTGAGAAACTACACTGCTCCAGTGACATAAACAGCAACTTTTCCAGTAGGAATGTGTTAAATAATTTCCTGCATCTCTCGATCATGCTTGTAAAAAGATCAAATCTCAGGATGAAGCTCTACAAAACACCACCCCCAGTTAAAGTATATAGCCAAAATTGTATCTGCAGTGGTGCTAGACTAGTATATAGTATTTTGGTGACACCCTTTCCTAGTAATGTAAGGAAGAGAAGGCATCAACAGAAATTAGTAAAGGATTGATTTTTTTTTTTTTTTTTTTTTTTTTTTTTTTTGTACTATAACTACAGATTCCAGANTGAGCAACAAAAATTTATCATAACGTGGTCAGGCAGTTGGACTAGACGATCATTGTAGGTCCCTTGTAGGTCCCTTTCAAATGAACTATTCTATTCAGTTCTACTGATTACATCATAATAAACTGTTATTAGCACGTGCAGTCAGTAAAACTGACTCACTTCTCATGTAGAAATGGGCTCAGCAGAAATGACTGCTTCTAGCATGGTCAGCCAGCCATTCCCTGCCTCCTCTCACAACAGCGTGATACAAAACTGCCCAGCTCGGCCTTGCCCTAAACTTTATCATGCCTAGTAAACAATAAAGTTAAATTAGAAAAGGATCCTCCTCACAGCCATGGGCAGAAGGAAAGAACTTAATGGCAACTGAGATACTGCAAGTTCAACCCCCTCTCTGACAGGAGAACAAGACAGCACTCAACTCACACTTGGTTTCAGTAAACAGCATTATTCAAAAGAACTAGCCTGCACCAAGGGTAGATTGCAAGAAGATACATGCGTGCTTGATGAGATAAAGACATCTCAAGGTTGTTACCATGCTGTTTTTACACAACATTCATGAACTCATGGGCATCAGTTGCAGGATTATGTGTGAGGTTAAGCTTGTTTTAGCACAGGTATGCTGGGAGCACATGTGATCATCTTCACAATTCCAAGAACTCTTTCTAAATATGAAGAGTTTTCTGATTCAGGATTTATTTGCACTTTTAAAAGCAATGAAGCAGAATAAGGGCAAAAAGAAAACGAAACAAACTGCCTTGATGAGTAAAAATATTTAATGAAGATTTAACTCTACAAAGTCTACTTTTCTACTGATACTAGCAGAATTTTTGGAAACTACTCTAAGAAAAAATATTT
Organism: Polioptila caerulea; assembly: GCA_013397295.1. Lineage (NCBI taxonomy): Eukaryota > Metazoa > Chordata > Aves > Passeriformes > Certhiidae > Polioptila > Polioptila caerulea. Next base: position 256,214 of record VYXF01000459.1, read on the forward strand.
ATAGCCACAAGCTGATTAATCTGAATAAAAATTAAGGAGATAAAAGACACAGAGTAACTAAAATCATAAATTCAAATTCATCTAAAAGAAAACAGATGATCATTACATTTTAATACCAAAATGAGTAATTGTTAAATTCCCCATTAAAAAGTACTCTAAAAGACTTATTTACTAAAATAAAAGTACCTGCAACATAACCACAACTTTACATAATTTTCTCTTTATTACTTAAACTTAGTAATATGATGGAAAACCTAATAATGTGCTATTTAGTACTTACATAAAGGGAAAACCTGGAAGAAAACCAAATTCTGAATGGTTTTAAATTACCCAAAAGATGAAAAGAAATTTTTATCTTCCCTTCATTTTCCAAGCACTAATTCAAGGGATAAAAAGCAAGTTAACACAACTGTTTTATTTAGAAATATTAAAAACAAGACAACTCATCTCTCCTACACTTTGTTCTCCCCACTTCATCCCTGATCCCCTGCTGAAAGAATAACATTAGGCTTTGTTAATGCTGTTAAACCATAAAAATGTATTTTCTGTAGTGGAAAACTATCATGATTAAAATTAAATAAATATTTCCAAATATATGCACTTCTGGCATTTAAACATATAAGAGCAAAATGCTTCTGATATGAATAATGTGGAACTAAATAAGATATAAATTATTAAAAAGAGGATTACAGGAAGCACTAGAGGTCAAAATGGATGTTTGCTTGAGACCAGGAAAAGGAAGCAGTAAAGAGAGGAGACAAACAAAAAGCAGGTCTTTACTCTATGAGCAATATTAACACCTAAAGGAAACCACTTTGCGTTTGAGTAAGTTTATTAACACAAAAAGGTCTACCTGTCATAATCCCATTAAAAATAAGAACTTTGATGAATAATTATTTAAAGGCTTTCTTAACTAGATGCAAAGATATAATTTTCCTGTAATTTATATCATATTTGATGTAAAATACTTGTATCCATTTTTTCCTTGACACTTTCCTTGGCTGATTTATTTGTCAGCAAATCAAGCAATCTGCTGACCTGGACTGAATGAAGAAGCCAGCTCTCCTCACAGCTCTCTCCATATATTTGAAGACCAAACACAGAAGCTAAATTTTCCTACTGTGTTATATTGCCCAGTGCTCAAATAAAATGCATGTAGAAGGAAGAGTAGAAAATATATTTGAAAAATAAAAGAGGACACGGTTAAGAATATTGCTTTTAAAGAAAACAAATTTACATAGAAAACACAGCTTTCAATATCCTGCAAAACAAAATGTTGACATTTTCTATTTAAGTATTTCAATTTGTAGAAAAATTCAATATCAATATTGCAAGCCAAAAAAAAATGTGGACAAAGAAATGCTACCTAATTTTGCATGTCAACTTTGCATTCCTTAGATCCTAGAGGTAACACAAAACATTCCAACCATGATACAGTTATGAAAAAACACAGTGCCCTGTAGAAGAAGAAAGTCAGACTTGAACCACACGGAGTCTGCAAAAAATTGTAAAAAAACAGCATCTTCCTCAACCTTTCTAACCACAAGATCTTTTTCTATGTGGAATACATGCAAATGTTATCAACAGAGTTGCAGAGTCCCAGTCCCATTCTACTCTAAAAGAATCTAGGTTAAATATCCTGTCTTTGAGTAAGGGAAAATCCAAGGAAGTGCAAGCTTTAGGTAACTTCTTCCCATCCACCAGCATCATAGCACAGAGGTATCTTGATCCAGGTATTGGAATTTGCTTCAATTCCACTTGTTATGCTACCAGATGCTAGTCTTTTGTTCAGATATGAAATAAAGGGATATCTGTTTTGATCCAACTTCATCTACTGTGCATTTCAAAGTAATTGAAATTGACCTTTTTTAAATTTCTAATCAACAAAGTTCCTTCACAGTGAATAAAGAAGGAATAGTGGTACATCAAAATACCTTTCCATAAGCATTTCCCAGAGGCTCACACTGGCTTCTCTGAATTGATAACTACTCAGCAACTTTATTATATCAAGTGATAACCAGAAAAGGTTCACCAAAGATACTTTAATTGCAAAGTATCCTGAAATGTGTTTAGTGGTTTTTTTTTTTTATCTGTGTCTCAACAGTAGTATTTCTGTGGACCTTTTCTCCAACTTGACATTTTAATAATAAGTCACCACAGCTATCAATATTTCCTCTGTGTTAAGTCTTTGAAGTAATGTGACACAACAGAAAGCAATAACAGAGTTAAAATAAGTAAGTATATCTAAAGTATACTAGGACAAAATGACATTTAGACATGTGTCTTTAGTCAGTAGGAAAAAAAAATCACATCAAATTTAGAAATAAACCTCTTACAATGAATCTCTCTTTTAAAATAAGACTTAATCTGCAGGTTGAAAGATTATTACACAGGAAGATAATGTGAGCTCTGTATGATTCACTACTGATCAGCTATCCTCAAAAAGGAAAGTATCTTTGATTGAAATGCTACATTAAAAAGTACAGAAAATACATACCTTACTTCTTTTTCAAGTATCAGCTGTAAATTTATAAACTATATTTTAATTACTGTTGATGAGCATGACATAGGTTTTCCTGTTCATTACTCATAGTTGCATACCAGTTTGACAGTTAAACCTTTGTTAATATTCTCGTTTCTAAATACTTTGAGTGTGATCAGTGCTTCTTCTGCTAGGAAAAAGGTATAAAGCACAAGTTCAAATGCTTACTGGGTTTATGAAGAAGAATACTGTAAGAAGGATTGCTTTGACATTCTGATTACATTAACACAATCCATTAGCCTGCACAACATACGACGCTCTTCAAAATGCAGGTATTGCAACTTCCCTAGTGGATGCTAATGCATTTAAATTGAAAAGCACTGGTATCACATCTTTCCAATGCAAATTTCCATGGAAAATAAATTGAAATACACTGAATGGCATCTGATGATGGTATTTATAAACACAGTCCTCTCACAAAAGACTAAGTTAAAAAGAAATGAAGCACAACTACCTGTGTGTTTTCTCATGAAGATGCAACTGTATTTTAAAAATGTACACGGAATTTGTCACTATTTTACATATATGGAAAACTACATCACAATTTCTGGAATTGTTGAGCTATGCATGAAAAAAATTACTAAAACAGAAATTAAAAAATTTGCAAAATAGGCAGCATGGGTTTATGAAAAGCAGATCCTGCTCCACTAACCAGAGCTCTTTCTATGACAAGGTGACCTGCTGTGCTAGGTTCTGATTTACAGTTGCAAAAATAAATTATTAATTTTATCATGTATTTCATAATGTAATCATGATACAGCAATGTCATCAAATCTAGATATATGTGAATTTTTGTTAACCAAGCACAAATAGTCTGAAATGACTATTGTAAAATGTGCACAGCTTTTTCATTTTTTTCAACAGATGTTGAAGATGCGCTGAGTAACATTAGCTACTAAGAACCATTTGATAGACTGCACTGATCTCCATATAATAACAAAATGCATTACTGGCCTTGACATAATGTCTAATTAATCCTGGATAACATAAAATGGATTGAATAGGGTTATCTGAAAGCTTATGTCAGCATTCATATTAGCAAGTACTGAAGGCAAGATCAGAGCAGTCTGGGCTGAGGTTCCTACAGGATATTGCCTATAAACACCTACAAGTACAAACCTCATAATGAGCAGCATGGCTATTGGCACCACACTGTTCAAAAAAGCAAGTTTTCATTTTCATGGCTGTAAAAAATACATCTTTAAAACAACAACTTAGTGGTATTGGAGAGAGAAAACATTTTTAATTTCAAAAAAAACCAAGGAAATTACAAAAGCTGCAATCGAAGGACTTGGAAACAAAGGTAGAAAGGTTATTGAATTGTCAGTGCTGCTTAAAACAGTGGAGAAATAAAAGCTAGCCTGTGTGAAATTAAAGCATTGTGAACCCCTGTAAATGGAATGAAAAGAAATCACAGTAATCAACTAAATACAAGTGTGCTTTACTATTGCAAAAGCAAAAAACAAAAAAATTCTGCTAAAGTGGGTGGAAGTATCCTTAGTGTAATAATACTCAACATTCTAAAACACTAGTAGCTAAGTTCAGTGTATAGCCCACTATAAACATTAGAGAAAAGGGTATCATTCAGCTTCACAAATTACCTGTTCATCCAGAGGCACTTTAAAAAAAAAAAAAGTCTAACTTTTTAAATTAATTTCATAACTTACCTTCAAATGAAGTTTCCAAAGGCATTTTTTGCAACCTCCATCAGCACACATTAATGAGAAACCTGTGCCATTTGCAACACACAATTCAACTTCTATGTGATTGCATGAACTCAGTATTTCTCAAACATCAGGTTTAATACAAACTGAGAAAGTCATATAAAGTACACTGTTCTTTCTTGTAATTAACTTCTTTATTAAATAAAAGTTAAGTCCTATTTTTCCCTTCCTACTGTGAAAAAATACAATTCCAAAATTTAACCCATATATCTCCAGCCTGGATCGAAACTTATCTTCCTTCAATGACCACCAGTCACAGTTTTCAAAAAAACTACAACAGCAGATATGGAGTCATCCTCTCTGAAAGATGTTTCCCACAACAGTTATTTTCACTTTGTACACTCTTTCATTGTTTACAAAGTCATGACAATACTGCAACACAGTAATGATGCTCATATTGTGATTCTGATATTATATTTAGTCTTGAGTTAGTGTTTTAAAGAAATTTGAATTTTAGCTTCGTTGAAAGATATTACTACCCTATGGAACATTATTGAAGACAATTGAGTTATGTGAAATGAATCTTCCACACTGACTCCCCTGTACAAGTTTCTTAAATGGCTTATTGCACACGCAGTGAAAATGGACTAGGGTGTGGACAAAAAGGTTGAATTTAGAAATGAATGTTCATTTACAGACATATGTTTTCAAAAAGGCAAACAGACTAGGCAAAATTTAAAAAAAAAGATGGAAGTATCAAATTTATTCACTAATTTATATTAGTAATAACTGATTTGTATAGTTAATCAGAATAACCAGTATACTAACTACATATTTCACAATTTGTACTTGCACTGTATATACTCTCTTCAGAGATCTGAATAATCAGGACAAGTTTATTTCTGAACTAGTGCCCAACTGAATATTTCCATGCTGAAGCTTTTTGTTGTGTAGAAATGTATCTTAACAGCTAAAGGTGGCAAAGATTTAGTGGAATAATGTTTACTAAAGACAATCCAGAGGACTGCTGAAATCAGATTTAACTTGAAAACTATTGTCCATTCCTGATGCCCTGTTAGGCATTACTTAATAACTTCTTCAGATTCACCTACACACTGAAGTGTTAGTAACATTATTTCAGTTTCATACTGCAAAAAACTTAATTCCAACTAGCACAGAACAGTCAAAATTTATCAGATTTATACACACTTTGAAATAGTTGGAGTTTTTTGATCCATGGTTTCTGAACTACTGCTGTGAGAATAGAAACCAAATTAGGATAACCATATGAATACTTACAGAGAAAAATGTCAAGAAAATGAAGGAACTGAATGATGGAACATCTGAGTAATGACAGAAGAAGAAAATTACATATTCTATCTGATTTAAAGGGATTCATATTATTTGCATTCAATGAAAATTGAAAAAAAAAAAAGGAAAATGAATTGGGCTTTTTGAAATTCTGTGAGGGGAAAGTATAGCACAGATTGTCTAGAAAATGTAAGAGAAAAATATGTTGAACAAAAAAATCCTATGCAGAATCTACTAGAAAAAGTTATGCAATAAGAGAAGCAAGAGCTCTATTGAGGAAAAAAGGGATTCTTGGTATCAGTAACTGTCGTCAGCTATCTCAGGAAAACTGTCATACAGACATTCTGAAACACATAACTAAGGAAGGCAGGTCAGGAAAGAAAAAGTAGATATGCAAATCATTGGCAAAAGCTGACAGAGAAGTTGTAAGAAAGCCTCAGATCACCCATGAGTAGGATGGAGGAGGAAGAGTGAAAAAGAACCAAGAACCCCTGTGAGACTGGAAGAAAGAGCAGAATAGCTCCCAAAACAGACAGCAAAGGACAATGCAAGTGGCAGAGCAAAGCACACAACTGTCATGTATCAGGAATACAAGATAGGCCAGAATATTAAAGAAGCAATAATCACTACTCGGAGCTAAAGGTCTGGAGAGACAAAAGAAGGTAAGATTTTTATTATTGCATGTAGTTCTAATGAGGTTGTGCATTCCAAAAACAAACAGTAATTATATCAATTTCATAAGCCCTTCACAAGGATCTACACTGCTATAAAGAAGCTATTTTTACTGAATTTTACTGGATTTGTCAAATATTAGTTTGTCCTTCCTCCCCCCTGCCCCCCCAAGTTCTGTTTTAATTTAGGTATTATGTCTTACACAGTGCCAAAGGGTTAAAAATACCATTTAATAGATTTTCTGTGCAGGCTGCGTTAGCTATGGATGACTTAACAAATTTGAAACAAGGAACCAGAACACTGTACAACATGGTAGGACCTTTGTACATTTGTTCAGGTTTTAACAACAAGAAGACGTCAGAACAAAAAGGAAAAAATCAAATGGCAGTCATGGTTTAGTTATTAGTGCTCACTTCTACAAACAATAATAACTGACACAACTAACTGGAGCTTCAGAAAAGAAAACTACATAGATTTAAAATACTAAAGTGAACAACTTGAAATTGTAGTGTAATCTAATTGTAGTCTTAAAACATATCAGTGAAGCTCAGTGAAGAAGGAATCTATGGGAGGAAGGAGCATAACATTAAAGAGGATATGGATGTAAGAAAGGCAATTTTCCTTTTTGTCTTCTTGTATAGCAACACAATTCTCTTCCATACTTTGGTCTTGGAGAATAATATTAATTTTAATAAAGCCTTCTTCTAGAAATGTTGGCTACTTCAAAGTAGTCAAGGAGCAAAACAGTTTTCTAGATGGTATCTAACATTCTACAAGTATTCTATCTGCATTCATCAAGATCCTGATCAATAAAGCACTTGAGAGTACACGCTTAAATAAAAAAATTCATGAGTTGTTCTATTGAAGCCAATGGGATTATTCACATTCTTCAAGCTAAGCTAAGCTAAGCATAAGAAAAAGTACTTTTTCTCTGCATTCACAATCAATTTTCATTTAGTCACAGAAAAATTAACATCTATTTCAACATTAATGGAAGCTGCCTAAAAAACTTGAACCTAGAAAAAACTACAGGCTTCCCCATGCATATCACTGAGTTTTGATTTTCTGGGTTTTGCCTGTCTAAATACCTTCCTCATAAAAAAGCATGGATTGTCATCTTTTCCCTTTTTTTATTTTCCACACTGAATCTTCCCTGATGTCACTGAATGCTACCAAAGAAAAATGGACAAAAATTAGCAATACACAAACATATTCAAATTCACACTTACATTAAAATAGTTGATCTAGTAGTCAAGAATTTCACATCATAAGAAGTCCTTTTAAATATTATAAAAAGAATTTTAAGTCACTTTTTGCAAAAAAAGCAGAGAGCTTCCATTTTGAGATGAAGATTTTTAAATTTGAGTGCCTACCAGCATGCTATGTACTTATGCTACAAAGCTAATGAAGATGGAGTCAATATGTTCAATGGAGCCCACAAAGGCATTCAGCTGATGAGCCAATCTAAACCATAAATCTCATAAATCACTCTAAATCTCTCTCTAGGCTCCTGAGTTTATTTACTGGGTGAAGCTTAGATACCCAACAAAGCAATTAACATAAACTTACAGAAAGACACCTCTCTTCTTGCATTTATATCTCAAACTGAACCCCACCTCTACTGTTCACAGCAAGCCCCCTTGTAGGAAGGACAGACCAGGAGCTTCGGCGTTCCGGATCTGAGAGACCCTAAACACAGAAATTCCCATGCATTGGCAAGTAATACACAAACCCATGAAAGGCATGCATTTGTTAACAACTTCAACTGTTATGGGGAGTCATATTTAAGCATCTCAGAGATGCTTAATGCTACTGTCAGATTTATATCTGCCAGTGCCAGTGCTAGTGGAACTGCAGATCACAGTTGGGAAGCTGAATGTGCACACTGCTTAGTGCTAGAATGTGGTCCAGCAGAAAATCAGGACCCATTTAGTCTGCTTTCACTGAGAATTTGGGAACCCTGTCTCTCTACAAGAAACTACAAAATAAATAGGAAAAACTAACAAACAAGACTTGGATGATCAACAAAAGATATACACACACCATTATAATTCTACATATATCATCTGGCTTTTTTCTATTATAGGAGAAAACCTGTGAGCAACATTCATATATAAAAAACTCTCATATATGAATGAGATTATTCCAAATTTGCACTGAAAAGCTGAATGATTCTTTAAGAAATTTCTGTTTTCTCCCCTGTGCACATAATCCTTAGGCATGTTAAAGACTGTACATAAAGTTCTACATATATATATATGGTTAAAGCAGTGTGGTTCTTTTTTTTTTGACTAACACTCTTTTGAGTTTTCTGTTATTTCAGACTGCACTTAACACAAGACAAACAATAAGAGGTTAGTGACTTCAGTAGTGCTGTACCACTGAAATATAATTGCCTGTCACAATACAATCCTAATGAGCACAACTCTTGCCAGTGGAAGCTTTGCCTGGCAACAAAGTTACTCCAGAAGGTAACTATCCATTTGGTAGATGGTGATGACACTCAGTTGTCTGACAAAGACTCAAAAACCATAAAAACTTTTCAATTGCTCAAGTTCAATGGAAGTTTGATGTACCAGGACTCTCTTGACACAAGAAAACACTGATTTGCTGAATACAAAGGGATTGAGAAACTTCCAAATGAATGCAGAGTTAGAACAAGGACATTATGTTAAAACAGGTACATGTTTGGATTGCCAGTCTTGCAATAAAAAGTTCTTCTCTCACTTGTTCATGTCTTCCTACAGTTCCAAATAACTAAATATGATTCAAACCATACTTTTATACTTACTTTTAAAGAGAACAATGTAAAAATGTTTTCCTGAATTATAATGGAAGCTGGCAAGATCAAGGCTGGGCTCAGCAGACAGCAGGATAGAGAATTCCAGCTGGGAGGTAGGGAGCTAAAAAAATTCCCAAGAGAAAACAAGAGGTGGCGGAATCAAAAGTAAAGACATGACCTGAGTACAGCCTCCTGAGGACAGAGATGCTTTTTAACCCAGGCTGTTTTCTCTTACAGTACATGGCAGGTGACATGAGGAGCCACTACCAAGACACAGTATTTTTACCATTACTTCCTAAGAAAATTAAACCTGTCAGGCAAGGTTCTATCCCACTATGTCTGTCTCCTCTACTCCAGAACATTTAACCTACTGGCCAGTTTCAAACTGACAAATGCCTAGAAATATGAAAGGCATGATCCTACCCACATGTTAGTAATTGGATATCAAATATTCATATGTCCAGACACTTCTTACAAGGTAACTCAGCCAGATTCTAATGTTAAGTTATTGTCAAATGAGAGAGAAAGTGTTCATGAATCAAAAGGATAAAAATAACAGGATAGAATCTGTGTTGTTCACTAAAATGCTAAGTGGCCTTGAAAAATTTTAGTTTGATAGAGATGCAAAATTATTCAGAATAGCTTTTACTGGTAAAAAATAAAGTTGGCTTCAAAAAGTTTCAGAAAGCTGTTATGCCACTGAATAATAAAATGACGAATGAAATTCAGTCTGGATATACACACAAAGGTAAAAACACTGCAAAGCATAAACAGCTGATGTCATCCATGACATAAACCACTAAGACAGTCAAGTTTGACTAACTATAAACAATTACCTAAAGTACTCACCTTTGACAGGAGAAATGGCATGAAAAAGTAAAATAAAGAAATAAAAAAACAGGAAACAATTTAAATCTCATTTATGAATCTATGGTGTTCTCAGCTGTTAAAGACATTTCCATTACTACACAACAGAAATAAGCACAAAAGCATTTGAAATGGCTTCTGTAAGTACAGATATTTTTAGCTTGTAAAAGGAGTGATTGTATACAGGGAGAGAAAACAGACAGTTGATGGGGAAAAAGTGAATAAAGAATGATTTGACACAATTTCTCATCATCAAACAAATAAGTGAAAGCGAATTCAAAAGAATCTTTTGTTAAATCAAAGAAGGAAAATTTCTTTTCACACTGCATGAAGAAATTACAAAAAAAATCACTGCCAGAGGATGTTTTAAACAGTATACTTTAAAACAATTAGATAAATATTTAATAATACTCAATAGGCATTTAAAAAAATCAGTATAAGAGATAAATATATAATGAAGCTTGCTAATACAAGAAGATGGGAGGCTATATACCTTCCCCATTGTTTTGCTCTCATCTGAATGTTTGTCTTTGTTCACTTAACCTAACCAAGTTCAAGCATCTTTGTGGTCCAAAAAGGCTATACTGGAACAGTGAATCTCTAAATTCTTGGCCATGAAAAATAAAATTTTATTTCAGTACTCTTATTTGGAGTCTCTTATCTCAGGTGGCTTAAGGCTTTGACTGAGACCAGAGTAGCAACAGTGCCTTTCTTTTATAGATTCTACAGTGTCTATTGAGAAATGTACTCCAGTTTCAACTTTATTGACTTTTTTTTTTTTTTTAAGCAAGCAATAAACACAAGACAACTGTACTGGAAAACACTTAAACCATTCTCATGTTCAGGGAATGAAATTCACTGATTGGGTCTACATGAAAAAGTAGAAACATAGGAAAAAACTAAAACTGCATTTTTGAACACTTCCTAAATTCCAATTACTTATGGCCAGAAAAAAATCATTATTATACACAACCTTTTTGGTAACAGTTTATGTAACAAAAATTTTATTTTAATAATTCCCTACACTTAGACATCTACTTTCCATTTGGAAAAAGAGAAAACTTTCTGTGATTTTTCATGAGCTTAATAAGATTTCTGGATTCTCAGCACTTCTGGAAAATTGTCCCAATATTATTTCTTAAAACTTAACATCAGATGCCTACTTTAAAAAAAAAAAATCCCCTTGATCAAAGCCTAGTGTTAAGCTACATAAATGATACCAACAAATAAATGGTAAACAAATATATCTGTTACCATATTGGTCAATAAAGCATGAGGTCTAATATGAGATACATGAAAATAAAAATGAACACAAAGTCAGAGAAATTAAAAATACACTTCAGCCTTCCTTGAAGAAGGGAAGATATAAATGGTGGTCAATACATTTCCATTTTCCAGAAAAAAAAAGTAGTGTTTATTTTGGGCAAAGAAAGTATTGGTCTCCTTGATTAATATAAAAGAATAAATTTCAAGAAGGAAAAAAATGTACTTTTCTAGACCCACGTGCAGGACTTCAGGAAGAAAGACACAAGCCAGCAGGCTCCACCAGCAACAGGTGCTCCATACTGAAGTTTGTCTGAGGGATGCAACCTGAGAAATATACTACCTACCAAGAAAGCAAATCTTCTTTGGAAAGATGGCAAATAAGGACAAGCAATCATTCTGATCTAACACCGGGGCTGAAATCACAGCTCTTCTCCCTCATCCTCTCTCCCTTGCACCGGCTGTGGTACTCATCAGCCTCCTCACTTCCCTAATGTGAAGAAAACAAACAGATACTGCCAAGGAGCCGAGGGGAACAGAAACTAGAAGAAAAACCTATTTCAGCAGTGAGACAGTAAATCAACACACCAGTACTGTCAAATTCTATCGGTGTTATTATTTGCCTTTTTCTGTGTCTTCTCTTAATCTTTGTAACTGTTTTGCATTTTACATGGTAGGATTTTATAAATTCTTTCATTTGCATCTAATTTTACACAGTAAGCTTTAAGGTACCTTGGTAACAGTAAAGTTTTCTTCACACAAGAACAGGGCAATGCTGCAAATGCTGCAAAGTAGGACAGCAGGGCACTGTAAACAGTACCCACCTCACATCCCTGGTTTTGTGTTTCCAATGAGTCTGAGTGCATTATTCACGTCAACAGCATCAGCTACTTACTGGTGAGCTGGCAATACAGCAGTCAGCTAAACAGTACGAAACAAAAATGCCTCCTGAGAGGTGAAAATATTAGGCTGTGCACTTCAAATCTAAACATTCTCACAGAATATGACAGCAGGTATTTAGAACTGAAAACTAACATACATAGCTGCTATTTTTTTTTCCTTTTCCATTTTCTTTTTTCTGAGCAAGTTTTTAGCTATTTTAGCTACCTGTGTTGGTGTCTCTTCTGCAAATTATGTACTACTACTATGGTGAGTTACTCAGAGAAATCACTGCACAAAAGACAGCACAAAAAGGTAATTTATGTGAGAACATCACATCAGAAGGTAAACACTTTAATGAAAAATACATCCACTCCATTCTACATGAAAAATAAAGAAAATTAAGTAATTTTATTTCTATGAAAATTCCTATCCTACTTGAAACACTAGTCAGTATAACACCTTGTTATCTTGCATTTGGATAATTTGATGGCATTGTTAGAGACTTCCTTCCAGCTGCAAACTGCCTACAAATCAAATGTAGTTTTGAACTCCTTATCTAAGCAGTTAAAAACATACTGACATTCAAAACTAAACACTGTTCGGCTCTAAGTATTGGTATACAAGTACTGACATTCAAGTCCTGTATTAACATTTCTAGTCAAGGATGAAGAATTGGGAATGGCTGCCACCACTTAAATGGCATTGCTTCCCATCCCCCAACACAGAAGGACACAGCTACATAAACAAAGAGTATCTTAGAAGTGCCTGAAGGACAACACACATTTTAAGAATTTAAATAAATGAAAATAAAAACTTCTATGGAAACCGCCATAAAATGTCTTGGTCTGAAGAAAGGATACTTTCTGAGATTTGATGGTAAGCATATAAAATACTTATCTAGAGTAAGACAGCACAGATGCTGAGCATTGAGGTATCTCCACCTTTTCTAATACAGTATGTTGAATCTTGAGTTTAAATTAGAAGTCCACAAAAGCCAGTTTCAAACAGCAAAGCAATCTTTAAAATAGTGTAAAAGCATCCTTCTGTCAAGGACCAAATATAAAACTAACTTGCATTTTGTAAGTCCATAGAAATATGTTAAACACTTACATATATTGAATAATTCAGCCATCATGCTACTTCATTTTACCAATTTTTTCGTGCCAAAAAAGATGATAACATAGTAGTTAAAAAGCTAAGATATAATAAAAGATAAAACTCAGATCTTATGTTACACTATTTTGGTTTGTGGACATGAACATTCATATTATTCAGTGTCAGTTCTATGGATTTAAATTTTAAATGTCTTGGATATAACTTAACAAGCAATTTCTATATTGAAATAATTTACAAGGTATTTACTGCATAAAAAAAAAAAAACAAACCAAAAAAACCCCCAACCAACCAAGGCTTGAAACAAGTGAAGTGGGATAATTTACTCATTAAAATGCAATTCAGGTTAAAGAATAAATCAAACTAAATACTTACAGCTAAAAAGCTTTATCAGCATATCTTTTGTAAGCAAAATGCATAATGTCTTTACTTTTTCTACTTTACACAGTTCTTCTTCAGAAGACAGTGATGTATTTTCTGGATTTCGTAGATATAGTTACAGAATGACAGGGTATTTACTGACGTGAGGATTTGGGAGCCTTTTCCAAATTTCTCTCCCCCTCAACTCTAACTACCTCAAGTACAGGTATTTTGGATATGTTCAATGATTTACTCCACAGACCCTAACAACTGACTTATGAATCCTACATTAAACTAGACAGAGAATATGACTCCAGCCAGAGTAATCTTACTACCATACAATCCACTGCAGAGGTGGACATCATTAAAGTGTCCAATTCTATTCGCACAAAAGTCACTGGAAGAACAGTAACAAATACTGAGAGACAGAATGCAGTTCCAACACCCCCAGCCAACAGCAGTTCTCTCTCACACTAGGAAATACACAACAGCAGACTATTTAAGTGTGCTGTTATTCCCCTGAAAACCCTCTGTTGCAGTTCATGAGAAACTGGGGCCTGCTGTGAGATTTGCCAATTTAAGAATTTAGAATTTAAGCTGGAAACAGGACACTATTTATTTTTCCACTGAAACAGAGGAAAACAGGCAGCTTGGCAAAGCAAGGCATGATTTCAGCTTTAATGGGGAGAGAGGAAGACAAAAGAGAGAAAAATTTTATTTTCTGTGAAAACAGCAGCAGTAGCAGATCCTCTCTTACAAAGGTGCCACTGGTCTCTTCTCACTGGATTTCTGCAGCAAACAGAGCCTGCACCAGATGTCTCCTGGTGCAGACATGAAGGGATCTGACAGTTCCACCTGCCTTCCTCTTCCTTCCACATGAAGGAATCTGACTGTCTCACCCACCCTGAACCCTCCTCTGGCACTGCTCCTATGTCATTCCCACATCATGACACACACTGGGACTAGAGATGATTGTAAACAGGGCCTTCAAAATGCCCCATCCCTTCCCAAGAGACACAAGGTAGGTAGAACCTGAGCAAAAGCCCAACACCAACAGTGCAGGGATGAATGCCTGTAGTCCCAGTTGATGTCACATAACAACTCAACTTGTTCACCTTTCTGAACTTAAAGTGCAGGTAAAGCTCTTTCTGTTTACAGTAGTTCAAGAATACCAGGGGGTAAAACTCAGTACAGGTACACCCTAAGTACCCATTGAAATAGCAGACGTAAAACTGTGTAAATCTAAGCAGAACTCCCATGTATCCTTAATTTACTGCTTTAAGACACATGAGGTAGCAAAAACAAGCCTGATAACAGGATCATCAACCTTGGAGTATAGGGAGAAAAGCAGTTAACCAACTATCCAGCCCCTACAATTATTAGTAGGATTGTTCCTCCCATCTATATCTGGAAAGCTAATTATGTTTCTTGCCTTTACTCATTTTACATCTCTCTTTCAAATCCAAACATCACAGGTCCATCCACAGCTAAACGTTTGAAAAACAATATATCTCTAAATGAGAGATACATTTTGGCCTATCACAGGCTTTACAGTTAAAAATATGAAACAGACAAGAAAACCAACTGAACAAATTCCATCTCAGAAGTGTTTTCCATTCGGAAAGCAGCACTGCTAATACAGTTGTAAACAATTAAGTTAGAAATCGCAGGCACCAGAACAGCTTAAGAACAAGCTGGTAAAAGTCCATGACATTATTGCTTAACACTGTAGTAAAAACTTTGCATGAAATTTACTGGCTCTTGCAAGTTCTCTGCATTTATTATCCATAGTATCAGGGTGAAAAGATCCATATTATAGGTTGATAATCAGTGTAATATAAGCACAACTGAAATCGGATTAGTAACTTGAGGAATTGCTTGAAGCTGTTTCAGAAAAAGGTGTCTACATTAAGATATCCTTATTGATTTTAAATACATCGTTATACAAGACATGCATACAGAACAGTCTGCTAAATAATGAAACCTAGAAAACAGCACAGATCTGCTGCACCTGCTGAGTCAAAACATGGAATCACTCCTTAAGCTTGTTTAATATACAAAAATAGTCTCCACTCTGTGTGTAAGAATTTCATTTAGGTATTTAGACATAAATACCTTGAAGAAACCTTGATTTAAAAGATACCCTTGGAAATCTCATGCAAAGGCATAAGTATTAAGCCTTTAAATACTATTTTAAATACATCAGAATTTTAAAAAAATTATAATTAAATAATCAGAAGCACTTATTACAGATAAAGAACCCACTGAAGTGCAATTTGAGAGGTGCCTGTGGACTAGCAATGAGAAAGAGCTCCTTTCAGCATGGCAATAGTTTGAGAAATTACCGCCAGACTTCATTTTCAAAGGAAAATTCTCAACATTATCATAGAATCATAGCTCAGAGATGAGCTCAAATTGAAATTCTGTCAAAAAATATATTTTTGGGGCACATATGGGTAGTGAGCTCTCTTACATGATTTTATCATATAGATAAGGCTAATGATCAGGTACCAAATGCAGTGCTAGAGGTAGCATGGTAAAAAACCTTCAGGAACTAGAAATACAGCAGCAACAGCAACAAAAATTATTCAAAAGAAGATAAATTAGTTACAGTAAAACATTTAAATAGGTCAACCTTTCAAATTATCAGAAAGGTCTTATAGAGAATAAATATTTTACATTGGAATAAAATGCCAGGTAATAACAGATATGGCAATGAGTAACAGATACTATAATGAAACAAAGGAGACAAAAGAACCTCAGATGGAAACAATAGCCATGTTCAATTCAGATATCTGTTGAAGATAAACTCTGCAAGGACACCACCTCTTAGAACAGATTAACAGTAGAACTGATAGATTCCTCATTTTTCAGCATGTCCTTATCAGATTTGGATACCATCAGATTTCACTGAAACAACTTACTGGACTCACTAAATGAAGAGCAAACAGTTCTTCACCCTCTGTTACAGGTCTGGATCTAAGTAGACATTCTGGCATTAAAGTATATGAAACTAATGGAACATTTCTACATAATGAGTAGGTATAAATACAATCATATTTAAAGATATCACATGTCTTTACAAGGCGTAAATTATGAGTTAATTTCATATTTGAGACATACTGACTAATACAGTAGAAAATTCTCATGGAATTTGAAATATTATTACTTTCCCCTCCCCCCACTAACTTCAACAACAAAGTTGACAGATAAGGATATATAGTTTAAACATACAGTCAAAAATTGCAACCAGAAGCTACTGGAACATCAAGTAATTGAATTAAGAATGGGTAAAATGCTTTGCTCAAATATAAATTCTTTCTCTTGACAATAGGAAAAGAAATTATTGAGGAAAAATAATTAGCACAACAAGAGGACAGCAAAATAAAGTTTTGTTTGGACAAACAGTAAGACAGAAGACATGACAAAGGATGAAGGCTGAGAACTGAAGATTGAAAGCTAATATTGGATTGAATAGTTAAGCAGATGGACAATAAGAAGCCTGGAACTCAGAATCAATGGAGGGCATTGATCAG
The DNA here is from genome assembly GCA_013397295.1 of Polioptila caerulea. Taxonomy (NCBI): domain Eukaryota; kingdom Metazoa; phylum Chordata; class Aves; order Passeriformes; family Certhiidae; genus Polioptila; species Polioptila caerulea. The sequence goes on from VYXF01000459.1 coordinate 273,206, forward strand.
GCACAATTCAAAGTTTCGCTTCTCTGAAGAGACTGAAGGGAATATTGACATTAACTTTGAGTGAGTGTTCATTTTAGCATTATAAACTATCATGACATCAAATGCTTGGCTTTGAAGGGCAAGAAGACGGAAGACATTAAATGTTTCTAAGCAGCAGTGATCACTGAAGGCTTTTTCTCTTATTATGGTGATTCTCAGATGACACAAAAGCAAAAGGTTCAAGAAAAACCACTCAGAAAGATACTGGCATGTCCAAAACACATTACCAGACTTATGGAGGTTTAAAAAAAGTACTTACTTGGTTTTATTTGAATAACCTGATGGTACACCGTAAAGGGACTTCTCTCATCAGCAGGTTATTCATCCAACGGAAAGCAAATTGCAAGTATTTCACCTCATGCTGATCCAGGTGCCTATGAACTTGTTCTGAAGACAGAATAAAAAGGTATTTTACTGCAACTTTTCTGAAATCTTGAAGTATCAAGTGCACTGTCTAAAACAATAAAATACTCTTCCAATCTCAAGGAAATAACTTGTGGTCGTGCATGCAAATTCTCACCACCAAACGATAACACTCAAAATGTAAATTAGTTAAACATTACACTGGACTGATTTTTCTGCCATTAGATGGAACAAATAACTGGTCTGAGTTGCATTATCTTAATGAAACATTAAGATCAGAGTTTTACAATACATCACAAAAATGTACCAAGTTATAATGTGAAATTATTAGGTACACATATCCTCACTAATTTCTTAGGCTACAAATTATTTGGGGCAACATTACAAGAAACATGGTTTCCAAATAACATAATGGCCTCCAAAAATAAAATTTTGGCAATCAAAGAAGAAAATTATTAAATTAAGAAGGTAAAGAAAAATAAGGAAAGGACATGTAAAGGTTGCATTTATTTGAGACAAGAAAAAGTGAGATTAATGTGGAGTAAATACAGTGAGAAACCTTAAGTAATTTGCAGCTTAAATAATTTCTTAGTATTACAGAATAAGCAAATAAAACCAATACAAATCAATGGTTTCTAAACCAATACTCTCATACACTGTGTTTATTGTAGAATATATACTACTTGAACACTGTGATAATCACTTGCATGGGTTATTGCTAGAGCTAATAGAACTAATCTTCTACATGGCTTGTGTATATTGAGAGAATTTTCTGCAAAAAGGAGCACAGACATTCTGTTAACAGGCTTTAGTTAACATGCTCAAATATGACATCAACATAGTGAAGATGACAAATACTGAAGAAATGCTAATGTCTTATTTTGGACAAATTTATGACAAGAAGTCTTTGTTAAAGCCTAAATAAGACATTCCTGCTGTCTTTCTGTATACAAATACATTCTTCGTACATTTTTGCTGCCCAGATCATCCCTTCATCCAAATTCACAAAGGTATATTATTAGCTAAAACAATGAGTAAATGCTCATCTTTCAAACTTTACAAATCTAAGAAATATCTAAAAAGGCACTAAACCACTAAATTAATTAAAAGAATAATCCCAAGAGTATGGCAGCACTATTATAGGAAACATTACCTATAGATTAGGGTAACAGAAGTGATAGTAAATTATAATAAAAACTGAAGCTGTTCATTTTTTTTCTCCTCAAGATGTATTTTTTGGCTGACTTTATGAAAGTGTCAGCCAATATAAAACAGTTGTTTGAATATGGAAGCTGGGAGTAGAAATCTTTTAGATTTTAAAAACAGTCAAAAATTGGAGTATTTTTAAAAAAAATATCACAACACATTACTCCAAAGGTCCACTTATTAAATCTTGTCTCCAATGATAACTGAAAACAAGCATCGATGAAAATGTATTAAGCACAGATATTTCTCCAAAGCACTTGTCAGCCTCCATTTATCTGTAGCTATCAATCTTCAGCAGACCTGATATCAATGTTCCTAAAGTCACACCCTTCCACAATACAAATATAAACAAGTATAGACAAATTCTTAAACTGTGAGGCCCAGAACTGCACACCCTGCTCAAGGTGATGCTGCACCAGCACTTAATACAGTGGGATAATAACTCTTGACCAGCTGGCAATGCTGATTTTGATGCACCCCAGGATGGGATTTGCCTTCCTGGCCAGGACAAACCAGATCCCATTCTTCAGGACTGTTCTCCAGCCCCTCCCATTCTATACCTGTGCTCAGAATTACTTCATCGTGGGCACAGAACTTGTAACATGTTCTTGTTAAATTTAAAAATCTTAAATAAGTCATTGATAACTGCCCAATGCTCCAATCTAACAAGTTCCCTCTCCAGGGCATCTTGTTCCTCAAGAGTCAACAGTGCCCCCCAGTATAGTATCATCTGCAGACTTGGTAGTGATGCACTCAACTCCTGCACCCAGATCACTGATAAAAATATTGAATAGAGCTGGCCTTAGACTTGAACATTGAAGGACATCACTGGTGAATGCTCACCTGCCAAATGTAGCCTCACTCACTACAACCCTTTGAGCCCTGTCCTCTGCCAGTTCTTCACCCACTGCATGATTATCAGATAACTTTTTCTCGTCAAATGCTAAATTACTACTGTGTGACTGCCTTTGCTTTAGGAAAATTTAGCTGCAAGGTAAATATACCAAAGTGAGATACTAGATTAAATTTATTATTTGAATGTTTCACATTTGGATACCTACATTACAGACTACTATGATTCGATAATCCAGTACATCAAGCAGGATGCAAAAAAAAAAGGCAGTTTTATTTCTAAGCAAAGTTACTAATTCACAAAATTTTTGTTCTTCACACAGCAGAAACAATTTTCATTTGGTTGTTTGTAGCCATTAAAAGTAAGTAATGAAGAACAATAAATTGTGCCAGTTGTGATATTTCAACTATGGTAGCTAACGGGCATAATGAATTTCTTGAAAGTTGCTTTCTAGTCTAAGCAAGTTGAAAAATGGATTACTAAACTCTGTGCTTTAGACCTAATTGGTGCAAGACTGGAATAGAAGATGCATTGAGTAAAGACGCTAATTCTTCCTACTTTGTAAGTAATTGTAAGCAGAAGCTAATTTGCTGATAAAGGTAATTTCGACCAGCATAATCTAAATCTAAATTTTCCATTTCAATGAAAATAAGAATGTATGTGCAATGAACAAGAAGATATATAATTACTGTCAACTTTAAGACTTCAAGTATTTCATAAAAACTACTTCCACAGCAGTTTCTGATAGCAAAGCAATTTTACAGTTAAAAAAAATTCTTTAATCAAAATTCAAAAGAAATAAAAATTACATTTAGTAAGTTTCCCAACACTTTCAATAAATCTACACATAAAGTTTGGGTGAAGGAAGACTTCTGATTAAAACAAAAAAATACATTACAAAGATGCATTCCAAAGTAGCATACTGTCAAAAATATGAATATTAGTATTTTAAACTATAGACAAAAACCATTTATAACTATCAATATTTTTATTAAATACATTTATTGGTACATTATTTTGAATGATCCCATTGAACCACCTTAAACAGATGCTTCTCATACCAGATGGGCCTATACATATAAAACATTTATTCTTCATGTTCAATGTCAGTATCTCATGCTATTTCACTGAATTCAAAATTAAAATCTGCATGATTACAGAATCATGAACTAAACAGTTAAGGACAGAAACAACCTGCTGGAACAACTCGACTGCTGTCCTGACAGGAGGATGGTGTTAGAATGAGTCCTTAGGCAAGCTTACACATAAGCAAAGAAAAACTGCAAAATAATGTAAGATTATGCCTGAACTGCCAAATTACTGCGGCACAGCATGGGGCCACCACTTCCATCTGTACAATTCAGCCTTTCAGACCATTATCCTTTAGGCGCTCACCTTTACTCAATAATTCCTATCAATCTTAGCAATAGTTTCTGATGTTTGACCTAGTTTTGAAATTTTGACTATTACTTTATTTTTCAGTCATATTTTGTACCATGAACACTTTGGTTTTAACTCTATTTTATCAATATTTTCTACATGTTTCATTGTAAATATAAAAAGCACTGTGTTAAAAATTATCCGAAATGCAGGTAAGCTAACAATCTCTCATGAAGAGGGCTTTTAGTTCAACAGAAAGAAGAAAAGTGAGTATTTCTCATGAAAAGTCACACAATTTTTCTTAAAAAGTGCAAGAGTAACTGCTCTGATACCAAAGCAAAAGGAAAGTTAAAAAAAATGAGCCAATCTTTGCCGCAGGAGCTTATTAGCATTGTCCCTTGCATGCACAATGATTTTTTTGCATTGAACCTTTCTGTACAAAAACATGCTATAGAATTACGTTAGCACTCCTGTTTTCCACAGAATCATATAATCATTTAGGGTGGAAAAGACCTGCAAGATCTTGATAACGATTAAACTAACACTGCAAAGCCCACCAACAAGCCATGTTTGGGACCTAAAGGCCTCATCTACACGTCTTTTAAACACCTCCAGGGATGGTGACACAAACACTTCCCTGGGAAGCCTGTTCCAGTCCTTGATAATCCTGGTGAAGAAATGTTTCCTGATATCTCCAAACCTCTCCTACTACAACTCCTCTTGTCATTTCTTCCTGTCCTGTCACCAGTTATTTGGGAGAACTGACTGACCCCTACCTGACTACAGCCTCCTTTCAGGCATTTGAAGACAATAGTCAGGTCCCCCCGGAGCCTCTTTTCCAGGGTAAACATTCCCAGCTACCCCAGCTCCTCCTCATCAGACTTGTGCTCCAGAGCCTTCCCCAGCTCCACTGCCCTTCTCTGGACTTTCTCCAGCACCTCAGTGTCTTTCTTGTAGTGAGAGGCCCAAAACTGAACACAGGATTTAAGGTGTGGCCCCACCAGTGTTAAGAGCAGGGATAATCAGTGCCCTGGTCCTGCTGGCCACGCTGTTTCTGATCTGAGCCAGGATTACCCTGGCCTTCTTGGCCACCTGGGCACACTGACTGATGTTCATCCAGCTGTTGACCAGCACCCCCAGGCCCTTTTCTGCAAGGCAGCTTTACAGCCACTCTGCCCCAGCCTGTAGTGCTGCAGGGGGTTGCTGTGACCAAAGAGCAGGACCCAGCATTTGGCCTTATTTAACCTCACACAACTGGCCTTGATCCATTGATCCAGCCTGTCCAGATCCCTCTCCAGAATCTTCCTACTCTCCAGCAGATCAACATTCCCAGCTGACTTCGTGAAAACTGAGGGTGCACTCCATCTCTATCTTCCAGTTCCCACATATGGAACTTTGCTCTCCAAAAGAAAGAACCTTGCCACCAGTAAATTACTGCTTTTTTACTACTCTATTTGTTGAAAGCTAATTTTTGATCTAATTGTCTCTCCTTCTGAATAATTTCTATATTGTTCAAAGCCAGGATGTTTATGGGATACAAAGGAAAAAGTTTGGAGTAAAATCTCAACACCAGATGTTACCAGATGCAGAAAAGGGCTTACAACTCCCCGTGTGAAATTCTGAACAAAAGGGATTCTGTCAAGCTTAGCAATGAGTTATTCATAGTTATGTATATTAACTTTTATTAATATACATTAATTACAAAAGAAGTTCCTGATGACTGAAGAAGATATTCTAAAGATCATAAATGTGCACCTCAAGACAAGATGTCATCATGATACATAATTCCACTTCAAGTAACAGTAGAGATCCAAGTGAAATATTTACATGATGATTATATCTTGTTGCAGACTTAGTTTATTATTTATAACTGGTTAAAATTGTCCATGGTAAAAAATTACAATAAAACCATTAAAAAATACACTGAAAAGTCCTAAAACGGAAAATATGACTGGCAGAAACCCAGAAACATCACCAAAATACATTCTCCTCATGGCCTACAATTTAAAGATAATGGTTTATTTAAATTTAGCTCACTAAATTTATAACTCATAGCTAGGACTGAGAAGCATCTTCATTGTAACAAAAGATATGGTCCATATGCTAATACTGAAAAGCCCAAGACACTGACACCAAAGCAAAAGAAGAAAGTACCAGGGAGGGAGGGAGGGGTGGGAAGGTCTGATTGCCTCACGGAATGAAACAGAAGTAACAATTCCGTGGTATGTAACACCCAATGGAGGAAAAGATAAGGAAAAACATTCAGTTTAATTAATCAAGAAAGATCTACCCTTCTAGCTAAAAATTAAGAAAACCCCCATGTTTTCAGGTGGATCTCAGTATTCTGAGTGCAACAAACAACAGGGAAAAACAAATGTTAGATGAGACATTTCTAGATACCATCACTGGACTTCTCTAGCCTTTCTTCTACATCGTAACTGTGTACATTTGTAAAAGATTTTATGCTTGACACTTTTTAGATTCCCCCATCATGTCAAACAACTTTTTTCCTCTTTTTTTTTTTTAATTCGCCATGAAAATAGTAAGGCTTGGCTATATAAAAGTTAAAGTGCCTACAAGCAGTCAGGAATTTACAAGTTATTTTACAGTCAGTCTCAACTCTTGCTAAGGTCTCTGAACTTTGTAATAGCATACAAATATAATCTCCATAGTAAAACAGAAAAATATTATTTAAAAGATATATTAATTAATTATAATGCCCAGTGAACACCATTTACAAGGGGATTAAAATATAATACAGTAATTACAGCCATAAAATCAGATATAAAATAACTACTAGTGAGCTAAATAAAATAGCTTTATTAAAATGAGAAAGAGCTTTGGAGTGCAAATTAATTAAAACAATTATGAAATGCTTACAAGCTTTTCCATCATTTCAGCACCAAGCTGACATAGAAAGATGGACCAAGAAACAAGGTCCTTATTAATCATTCATTCTCAATAGCAGCATTAAAGTCTAAATAAATTCTATGTCCATTTCCAATTTAAAATTCATTCACACAGCTGAGAATACCAGTTTTGCAACTCTTGCAATTAGAGCTCTTTCTTTCCAGATACTTCAACACAATCCTAATTCAAAGTTATTGGTGTCTGTAAAATGTTTTACAATATAATTAAACATGAACATAATTTCGCACATACAATTATGCATTCTTTACCCATCAACCAAAAAATCATTAGCATGATTGAATATGTAACAAGGATAGATCAAATGTCATCTATTACTACAGTTTCATTATCAGTTCATTGTATGAACACCCAAGATTCAAATTAAAAACCAAATTAATTAATCTATATCTATCACATATATTGAACAGATAACTTGTTCAGTGAGTTCTGATTAAACAACAGTAAATGGATTAATAAGAAAATGTATTAGTCTTGGTTGATATTTTGTCTTTTTGAGGGTCAGATTTTCCTAAAGAAAAAAGCAAAGCAATTTTTTCTGCAGTTTAAAAAGTTCAATCAGCAGAGAAACTGAATGTCCTTCAGAAACTGTGGAAGCATTAAAACTACTCAAGAGGTATCTCTAAGTACTTTTTGGCTTAACTTGTAATATGAAATTAAGTTCTGAGCAGAACTGTGAAATGTTTGTGTTTGGAGCATTGGACAGTCCTATGGGAATAGGCACCTTTATCTCCTGGGACAAGAACCTGCTGAATGCAAGACAATATTCAGAGTCCACACAATATTGCACTTAGGAACTCTAAGAATCCCAAGTGAAGTCTGGACATTTAAAACTTTAGCAGCCCATTAAAAACACACAGCTCTTAAATAAACTCAGACCTTAGAAAGGATAATCCTACCAGTACTAATCCTATTCTAATGAAGGATGTTTTATAAACTTCTCCAATTAAATAAGAAAACATATTATACACAAATACTAAGACCTTTATCAACCAAACTTTTAGACATTTCTACAGGAAATATTTCAAAGTATCAGAAGTACACAGAATGGGACAATTAAATAAAAGCTTTTCCACTGTGGTTAAACAAAAATGCATATAAAAATGAAAAAGTTTTAACTGACTACATTTTATGAAGAACTTGATCTGCACATATTTAAACACAACACATAACTATTTATAAGAGAGTTATATTTTTAAAATTTATGTGAATAGCATAATTATGTGAAATATGAATTTAGGGCCACATGAAAACACTTAATTACAAGTCTTTATTTCTGGCATCATCTGTAGAACTTCAGATAAAGGGCCAACCAAGGCATTTGTAACCCAAGAGAGAAATGAGATAAGTATGACTACTGGAGTCAAGATTAATTTGTTCAGAACATTAGGACAAGAGGCATTATCTAATTTGTCTGTCATTTGGTGTGAATGAAAACACATACAAAACATGGCAGCAATAAGAAAAACAGAACTTGTAAAATTATTAATAGAACATGGTTTTTAAAAGGTGAAATAGCAATTTAACTGCACTTAGGAATAACTAACAATTTTTCCTCAAAAAATGTTATTCAGTATTTATTCAAAGTAATTCTTTTAAGCAATCCAAATATAACAACTTAAAATTCGCACTAAAAATACCTCTTAAAAATTTTTACTTTTTTTACAACAATAAAATGGAAATAAACTGGAAATTGTCCAAATGAAAACATCATATGTAGGAATAGCTGGGGTAATTCTCCAAAACACATAATCAGAAGATGCATTCACAGTGGAAACAGGTTTCAGAAATTCAGAAATTTTACTGAACCTTTGAAAAATGTAGCTGAATTCCAGATAAACTTGCTTATGAGAAAGTTAAAATTCAGCGCTCTCTTTTTATTCTTAGGTTTTTTTCCAATACTTCCATTTTCAAGAAAAGAGAGAAAGTATACACAGCAAGAGCTTTTTTAATTATTTTCTGCATTTTTCCATCTCTTGTTACTAAAATTCAAGGGAAAATTCTACAAAACAATTGGTGATTTTTTTGTGAAAGAATGTGAAAGAGTAATAACAAAGAAAAAAGATCGGGCTGCAGAACACAAATGCAAAACCTGGGTTCAGTAGCTCTAGAAAAGATGCAGAAAAAAATCTTTTCAAATTTGTCCCCACACAAGATGCAGAATATTTATACTAAGTTGTCAATACTGGCTTTATAATTTTCTGTAACATTAATAAGAAGTCAACATATATAAAAAATACAATTAACATTATAATAGCTAAGGTTTTTTTCCCCAGAACTGCCTTATTGCTAATTTGGAGAAAATGCCACACAATTTTAACATCTTTTATCAATGTTTATGGAATCCTCAGACTACTTTTATCTACAAATGCTCAGCCTTCTCCAAATGTCTACCTCAAATTCTCTTACAGCAAATTGAAGAAGTTGAGATTCTCCCAAGCATGACACCAGCCAAGTGCTAAGCACCTGTAAATTCTGGAAACACAAACCCTGAATTAATTTGGACATTCCTATACTATATCTTTTTGATTTCAATCCTAAATGAAGTAAAAGTGGAAGATAGTGTGTCACATGAGTATGACCTTTTACAAACCATGAGAAATGGTTCATGATTTAGAGCAGAGAAGCTCTACTGGCATTATAGGAAACAGAAAAGATAATTAGTTATAAGAGATTCCTTATATTATTGAGCTATCTATTGATTCTCCCTCTCAATTTTTTTGTGTAATTTCAAGAAAAATCTGAATGATGATGACAAGTAGACTAATGAGATTGAATAATGTTTTATCCTCAAACTCCATCTCATCTGCAATAACATTCCATTAACAGACAAAAAAATTCCATTAAACACAATTTATCAAAATTATTTTCTGGAATTTAAGCAGAATGAGATTTTAATTAAATTAAGAGAGTATTTTGGCTGTTTGAAGTCTTCTGCAATATTCTGGAGTGTACACACAAGGACAGTTATTTTGAGAGGAGTTGTGATCCATAAGGCTGAGTTAATGAAAGTTGCTTGAATCACTGACATAATGCATTAGAACTCTCCAAAGCACAAGCATCACCTTTCATACACTGGTAATCCATTACTATTAGCAAATAAGCAGAACAGGCTTCATCCACTCACACAGCTACTTACTACATCAAGATTTGCTTCACCCTGCAGTTACCCAGCATCAAGAAATGTGACACAATACCAACAGGAATATTATTTTCTTGCACAGTAACATTAATAGCACTTAGGATAAGTACAGCAAATACAGATAATGAGGGGCTTTTTTAAAAAGCAAAGCCATGGAATTTATATCAGCCATACATTTCCCTTTAACTGCAGTATAGCAAACCCAGAATAAAAAGACAAAAGCAAAAAGGAAATGAAGAGTAAACCACAATATTCAATCAAACTATGTCATGATTCCACCAAAAAGCCAATAAGTTCAGGATCCCTCAGCTGAGGCATCCAAAAGGTTATGACTGCAGTACACAACCACCATTGTCTAATCAACAACTAAAACTTTATTTTAATCTTACACATACTTAGGTGTGCTTTCCTTGGAAAAGAAAGTAACTGAGTGGACAGCCTTCTAGACAAAAAGAAACAGCCCAAAGAGTAATGAAAAATGTGTGTCTTTACTACACAAAACTTTTAACTGGATTCCTGTATTATAAAGGTTGTGATCAGCAATACAAAGTCCAATTGACAACTAATTACTAACAGTATCCCTCCAGAGTCAGCACGGGCCAATATCTTTGTTAAAAACTAATGATAGCATAGAATAGACTGCGTTTGCAAATGATACCAGACTGGGAGGAGTGCTTACACACTGAAAGTGAGGGCTACTATTTAAAGAACCTTACAGGCTGAAGGAATGGCTAAGAGGAACCTCCTAAGGTTCAGGAAAGGCAAGTGTTCTCTTCTTGGGATGGAATAGTCTCATTCAACAAGCCCTGACTGGGCACATCTTGATAAGAAGGACTTAGGGACCCTGGTGGACAAGAGGCTGTACCCAAGTCAAGAATGTCCTGGCAGCAAGAAAGGCAAAACGCATGTTAGGCTTTCTAAGCAAGAAAGAAGCCAATAGGTCAGGGGAAGTGATTCTTCCTCTGTACTCACCCCTTGGGAAACCATGTCTGCAGCATTATATCCAATTCTGTGACACTGGCACACAAGAGCAAGCCCAGTGGGTGCAGAGGAAGCTGGAGCACTTCACACATGAAAGGAGGCTGATAGAACTGGGCTTGCTCAGCCCTAAAAATAAGTCTATGAATAGCTGCAACTACCTAATGGGAGCATGCAGAGCATGTGGAGCCAAATTATTCTCAGAGTTACACTGAGATAAAATAAAAGGTGGTGAACATGAGCTACATTTAAAAAAAAAAAATATTTATATAAAAAATAAAATTACAGTGGAAGTTGTCAAACTTCCAATAGTCTTACCCAAAGAAGCTGCAGAACCATCCTCAGAATCACTCAAAACTCAGCAGGGCAAGACTCCACACAGCCTGCTCTAAATTGGCCTTGTCCCATTAGATAAAGAGTGGTCAAGGCAAGAGCAAAGGCTTGGAACACTGAATTCCATAGGCCCCATATAACCTAAGCAGTTGTCAATTTCCATCAATATTTACTATCAAACACTCATGTCTACTGAAAACTAAAAAAAAAAATTATAAAGACTTCACAATTTTATTTTAAATTAGATAAAAAACAGGAATCCACACTTTTAGTTACAAAGGATGATCAAAGGATGGTATAAGATGACACAACTATTTGCTGCAACAGACTTATTTTTTTAAAGTGTGAAGCTTTAAAAATAATGCTTCCTAAATCCAATAATTGAGAGAAATTATTTAACTATATCCCTAAAGAACTGAAGGTTCAAATAAGACTTCAGCATTCTTTTTTTCCTTAAACTAAACAATAATGTATTGTATTATACTAAAAATTTTTATTCAAACAGAATGTTATTTCTAATTGTAAAAACTTGGTTAAACAATTTGCTTATAGAGAATGTTCATTGGCAAAGTTAAAGAAATCTATGTATAGGAAATTTAATTATATACTTCATTTAATATATAATCATTTGCTTCTGAAATGTAAACATCAGTATTGATGCAAGACTAAAATTACCTATAAAAAGTCACATTAGAAGAAGTTGGATATTTTTTCAGTAACAACATACACTGATTTAACTATTATTTTTTAATAAAAATATTTAGCTACCCAATATACAGAAATATGCCCTTATATATTTAATATTCACTAGCATTTAAAAATAATATATCTACAACAAAAATTTTTACATAAATTTAAGTTTATAGTGTAACACAAACATTTTACACAAACATTTTTCTCCTGCCCTTGGTTTTTGATCATTAAAAATATCTTAATATCCTAGAAAAGCACAAAGACCATTACCAAATATTAAGGATGGCTTTTCAAGCAGGCAAAATCTCCTATGAGAAGCACAGGCACAAAAAATCTTCACAGTATATGTAACAAAAAGAGAGAATTAATGTTTCCAAGAACACTATCTAATATAAAGCTACACAAGAAATATTTTTTCTAAGTCATCGCTGACAGGCCAGTGTTGCAAATAAATGCCTGGTTCTGCTTGGCAACATTTTGTTAATACTCTATTCATTAATTTAACAAACTATCAAGAGAGTATGTTTAGAATGGGCAAGCATTATCTCTTGCATTTCGTTTAATTAAACCCTGTTCTAGTTATATGACAGTCAGCATTTCATGAAAGGAATTATTTTAAGGATGAAGGTAAAATATTTCAAAGTGTGCTGCTGAAACCTGAAAGCATAATCTAAAATTACCCCTGCACATACTGTAATTTATCTATAAAATTAAAGATGTTATTTCCAGAGTTCATAATTAATTGGATTCCACAGAGAAATTATGCAGGCATTCCAGATAGCAAAATGATGCACAAAGGCACAAAACATAGTGCCGAAGGACAATCATAAACAACCACTGTGACTTGCCTGCATTACAACAACCATTGAGGCTTAATGTGAAATGAGTACTGGCTGCCTCATGTATGTGGTCATTACTCTGCTGCAAAGAAATTGCCATTGAATTTTGATTATATTGCCTTAATAAAAAGTAATGAAAGAGGCTCATGCTCTAGTGACTTTCTTTGAAATGATACACGACCGTGATGCGCAAAGGCCAGTGTGCCACAAACTGATGGTGACACCTCACCTGGGGAAGGCGATGGCACCGCACCACTGCAGGTGCCTGCAGTGAGGTTGGCTTTTCTAGCAAACGTTTAAACTAAACACTTTGAATGTAACAGCAGTTAGAAATCCATTTTGCCTTTGAGACTTACCATCAATCCGACTAACAAGTTCTTCCAACATCTTCACTTTCTTCTGGATTCCCGGCTGTGCAAACGTGTAGTTATCCTAAAGAGGAAACCACATACAAGTATTAGTTGCAGAAAACCAAGGGTTTCTTTTCTTTCAATTACTTTTCTAAATCCATGTATTTTTCTCTGTTTTCTTACAGCGTTTCTGTTTTGTGACTACATTTCCTAGGTCTGCTTCAACAATAAAACAGTAAATCATCACACTGTACAGCCCTGTGAGTCCCCACCTCTAACAGTATATTCTGCTATCAGTATATATCTGCTAGCTATTCCTGCATCAATTGCTCTCTATTTGCTAATCTAGTGAAGTTACTTTATTGCAGAAACCCAAGCAGCTTTAAAAGGCCCTCATCTTACATGGCCAAAACGTGCCATGCTAGAGATTTTTAAGGTGATTTTTTTTTTCTCGGAAATTTACAATTCTACAAATAAGGTAGGAAATATGAAAATTTATCCTATAATCAGACAAAGGGAAAGAATTTGATCTTTTGAAGTAAAGAGTAATAACTTCAAGCAGCATCAGAAATCAAAAAATCCGTTTTAATGTACTCATAACTGTTCTGAACCCAAGATTACAGTTAATATCGTGAATCAAAATCTTACACACAAGCCATGTAGCTAAAAGAGCATTATATTTGTATATATTTATTTGAATGAATTAACTCTAAATGGATTTTTAATTTGTGGAATGCAGCTCTAAAATACAGACTTTAGTTTGAAATAATGAGAGCAAGAAAGATTTCTCTGCTTGAAACCCAAAGTGATCAATCTTTTTAAATAATTACATTATTTAAATATACAGCAATGTTTCTGAATATTTAATTGACAATCCCTCCATTCAGCTCATTTTGTTACAGTTGTCTTCCTGGGGTTCTTGAGAGATTCAAGAAAACAAAATTATACATACATATTTTAAAAGAAAGTTGCTATGTAGAATTTTTTTGTGTGTAACCACCACATGAATAGAAAATCAGGGTAAAGGATGTTTTGCCTCAACTGCTATTGTTTGAGTAATTCCCTTATCAATTGGAGCTCAGTAACTCCAAAAATTACCCTCAAAATTTTTTCACTTATATTGAAGTATTAATTTTTCTTGACTTTATTTCAAATTTTAACTTGGTCTTAGAGTAAAAGAGATTATTATCAGTTCATTTTTATGTATCCTGATATGTTTTTCTATTTAAAATAATTTTTAAAAGTCTTATTGACTCTCTTGACTTTATTTACATTAAGTTTTTTTACATTTTATTTGGCTTTTGAAACGGAACTGCTGTTTAATTTTCAAATTCTGAAAAACTGCTATAAAGTGTGCAGCCTACAAGTTCACAAGGCAAAATGATATACTAATAACTCTGTAAATTAAAGTACTTGAGCCAACAAGTAATTTACAGAATCAAAAAGTCTACTGCATGCTCTGATCACTTGCAACTGACCACAGTAGCAGCTATTTTAAAAATTATAGCAAAATTTTCTACTGGTCTAGCAGTAGCCCTTTCACAGTAATTAATATTAGAACTCAGTGTATAAACCAAAACAATATGGATGAGGAAGCAAGAATAATTCCCTGATTTTTTTTAATTTTCACAGGGATCACCAAGGAAAATAGGCAACAATTTCAGCTTGTTGACATTATTTCACAAACAGAACGTGAGCATCCTTTTTAATGCAATAAAGCACCAAAACAGAAAGAATGGAAAGGTTCACACAGAATCTAGATCTATTACAATCTCATTTCGGGGAGAAAGAAACTATCCCATGCATTGGGACACCACCTTTTATACAAGGCTGACACACGCCTGTATTATCATGGATAATATCCAGGGCACAGCACCTTTAGGAAACCATAATCACTTTCTTTACAGAACAGTCTTTAACAACAAAAACTATACTCACTTTTTTTTGTCTCAAAATGTTTATATACTGTTCTATTTATTTATTTAAACAAAGTTAACTGGTGTTTCTAGAAGTAGTACTGCACTCAAAGTACAGCAACATTGTATTTAATTATCTCCTCTATAACTGATCCTCTGTATAAGAATGTTCCTGTATTTAACACTGAAAGTCAACACAGAGTTAAAACACCAGTGCTTTGATCATTAGTCTCTCCCCAGGTAGTGCAACTCTTGACTGTGATCTATGAATCTAAAACTACTTTCTTTCTCAAAGCATAATTTACTCCATACAAATCTGGAAAAGCAACCCAAAACTGCCATCTTGATTTGAAAACAGGTAAATTTGCTTTTCACTACATTTGATCTTTTGCCTATTTATTTTTCTGTTCATTATTTCAGCTGCAAATGAACACAGCTGGGGGTCACTCCTCTACTTGTGCTGACTCACCTAAACTGGAAAGATCTTTATTGGATTCCCCAGTATTCTCTTCTAATTAAACAGTATTGTACACATGCCCTCCTCTGACACTTGCAGTTGACTTCCTGGAGTTTTGCAAACTGTGAGAAAGACTTTGAAAATGTAGATGGTATCCTGTTACCCACTATTCTTGCTCCTTTTGTGCTTTATAGATGAAGGGAAAATAGTAAAACAGAAAAGAAAAAACATGCCAAACTCATAAAATTCATGAATTATTGCTCAGGGCTGTTGGGCCGAGACAATTCTTCTCTCAATTACTTGTAAGTATTTCAGAGTTTGTCTTTTGCTCATTATTACTGGTCAAATTTTCAAATGAGGAAATATAAGAAAAATTTTCAGGGTGAAAACAAGGAGTTCACATAAAAGATGTCTTATTCCTAAACACTGTTCTTGATGCCTTCCAGTAAACATTCACATATGACAAAGCATGTAGGGGTATATACCAGAATCCTTGATAAACATAAAAATTCATCCACTGGTGTGCAATGAATATCTAAATTCCTTGATGTTCTGCTCAGGTAGGTTCTAACACACTTTCAGTGAACTATGCTAACCTACTTCACAGCTGAATGGTTACAATATCTAGTTCAGACTGACACATAATTAGTTTCACCTTACAATACAGAAGGTTAGGACTTTATAATGTCACAAGAGATCAAAACTTGCATCAGCTTCAAATCTTGGTGTTAATAGTCTGTACCTATTCTGTGGAAGCTGGTATAACCACCCTACTTCCCTGCAACTAAAACTAGGTCTGGCAGGAATTCTCAAAACCTAGTGGTTATAACTTAAAATAAAATACTAAAATTATAGAGTTCACTGAAAACTTGAAAAACTATCAAGCAATTCCTTACTTTTTTTAAGGGTAGAGAAATTTTTAACAGAAGAAACTTGGAAAAATGCTCATAACAAATTTAACTGGGACTGTCCCTCCAGAGAGGGGAAGGGAGGGAGAGGGGGAGAGACAGACAGAAACAGAGACTTCATAGGCACTAGCTGAAGAAAATCCCCCATCTTTTTCTCTTAATAGGTGATGATGGGATAATTTTAAAAGAAGAAGCAGCAAGCTGAAGCAGAATGGAAAACAATCTTCCATGTCACCATGAAGGAGAAACAGAGACAGTTAAACTAAAAGAAAAAACAGTCAGTAATTTGACATAAAGACTTCAGCCAAGCAGAGGTGTAGGCACAAAGCCTCTGAGCTGAGAAATCTTTCCAGGTCATACACATTGTTGACCAAGAGTGTACTGAAGAAAATATCAGAAACATTTATGGAAGCAAATGGAAAGTTTTGACACAAAGTGTTCATGTGCTGTTTGCTCATTTTAACAAGGTTTCATAGATGAGGTCAGAGCTTTAAAATATAAAGGATATACTAAGCAATCCATATAAATCATACAGACATACAGACTTTTATATATATTTTCTCTACCAATGCATATTTAAGAATTCTTATTAATCAAATTAGTATGTTCAAGTATAATGTCACATGAACAAATGACAACCAAAAATAAAAGGTTTTCTTATCCTCATTATGCCACAAAGAGGTCCCTCAAATTCTTCTTTTTTACTTATTTAAGTACTTCATTCACATATTCCTGAATTCTCTAAGCAAACTCCTATTAAAAATCTTGGTTTACCTTGCTCAGGAAGTTATGTAAAAAGTTAGGGGCAAGAGGGAGGGAAGCATGATGCTAGATAATGATAGCCACCACATATATTAATAATATCAGTGGAAGCACAGTTTACCCAAAATGTGTTTTGAAGACAGAGATTATAATATAAATTCACTCCTGATTATAGTTCAGAATAGAGAGAGTGTGTATGCACAAGAACAAACACACAAGAGTACTGGACTATGCTGTTAGCACAGTCCATAGCATGTTCCATAATTACTCCAAGATATTTCCTTTGGAAGAAAACGTCTGTCAATCATTATAACTATTAAGCCTATATAAGTCCTAAGTAGTAGGAAAAATATTAACAAAGCATTGCAGCCCAAAGTTTTTTACATGCAAAACAGTATCTTATTAATTCCTACATACAGGACAAAAAAATCAACATTTTATTAAAATATTAGTACTGATTCTCATGGTAGAGTAGCATCCATAGAGTCAGAACCAAAGATCCAAGTTGCTACTGGTCTGTGTAATGAAACCTCAGTTTTACACAAGTGGATGTATTATAAATGACAGAAGCTGTTAAAGTGGCAATGACAAAAGTGCTCAGGGTATATTTTTGGACCACTGCATAGGCTAGACAACAGTTCAAATCTGGATAAGAGCTAGAAATCATAAATACAAACTTGCACAATCTCAAAAGCTGATGCTGCAAATTTTAGATAGAGAATAAAATATTTTTATGCTGAAGTATATTGATAGCACAGTGAATTTCATCTACTGATTACAAATAGATTTGTTGGCTTCCTGAAAATTTTACTCTCAGTGACAGGCTGGAAAATGCATTATTAGCCTCCAAAGGGAGGCTAACAAACACATACACACAGAAAACAGATCTGCAATTCAGCATAGTCTAAAACTAACCACCCAGGTGAATTGCAGACATAACCAAGAAACTTGCCTTGCAGGAGTTTAATAAAAAGGTAAAAAGAAGGCCATAATTGACCTATTTTTTCCTTTAAAATAAACCTCAGAAAGGTTCTGTGAAGAATTTTCAGAAGAGTTATTTCTGCACATACTTCTCAACATTTGGAATGAGTGTTTATACTATTTATTGGATCCGTCAGACCTCTTAAAGGGCTTCCAAACATCATTCTTTTCATCCACACATGCATCCATCCATCCATCCATCCATCAGGTGTGTGTTAGCAGCAACTTTCCATAACTCAGGAGTGAGAAAGAACTCTGCTGGATTCCCTTTAAAGATCATAAATTTTGCTATTTTATCAGCCATAGAAATAGCTAATATATACCTCAGCACACTCCAGTCCCTGGATATGAATTAACTCACTTTTATTCTAAAAACTACCAGGCCCTGAAAAATAATTATATTAATATTTTAGTGCTATTTTTAATACATCTGATTAGATAATTATGCATTATGCATGTATTTCCCCTTTGGTTATTTTATTACCAGTATACTTGAACTTAAAATGAAAAGTTATACTCTATTTTATACATGAACATTACATTTTCAGGTGGCACAGATCAATGTGAACTTTTTACTTGAATGTTAATGAGACACTGTTGAGGAAAGTGTTATAAAGGACAATTTAGTAATAAAAAAAAAAGTTAATAATCTAGATATATGGATATGTCTACTTAATTACATGGAAAAAATACTCATGGGATAATTCTAGTTTTCCCATATGAACAGCCAGAGATGAAAATACAAAAATGCTCATGCATCATCTACAGTTTAGAAGCGTTGTAAAGACAACCAGCTTTATCACACACATGGAAGATGTATTTTGCATATGGCCACACACAGCCTCAGAAGCAGCTTTTATCAAATCAGTATAAATCAGTACATCTTGCAAGAATACAGGGTGCAGACAAGTTCTGTGGAAAGGGACCTGACAGAAAGCTCAGACTGAGTCTCTGGTAAGCTCTGGCAGCAAAGCCAGCCAGCAGACTCCTGGCCCAGTAGATGGAGGGAAGTGATTATCTCCACTCAGCACTCAATGCAGAGTCACAGAGGCTGGCAGGGACCTTTGGAGGCCATCCAGTCCAAGCACTGCCCAAAGCCAAGTCACCTGGGGCAAGCTGCTCACAGCTGTGTGGACTCTGGTTTTAAACTTCCAGGATGAAGATTCTATAGTCTCTCTGACCAAGCAGTTATGGGGTTCAATATTTACTGTGCAGATTTTCCTTCAAACGTCTAAAAATAATTTCTTGTCTTTCAGGATCACTTCTAAAATACCACATCCAGTTTTAGGGACCCTGACAGAAGAACAAGGTACAAACTTCTGAATAAACCAAGGCAAGAGCAAAAGGTCACCAAGATGCTGAGGGATATGGAGTACATGCTCTTTGAGAGGCTGGGGAAACTGGGCTTGTTCAGCCTGAAGAAAAGAAAGCTCCAGAAGCACCTCATCACAGCCTGATAAAACACACGTTATCACGATGACAAACCTCCGTTTTTAATAGTGGTGCATAGCGGGAAGATAAGAGACAAGCAGCACAAACAAAAAATGTTCCATCTCTCTACTGGGGAGAAACTTCAGCATAAGGAAGAGAAAGCACTGGAATAGGTTAACCACCAGAGACTGTGAAGTCTCTGTCCTTGGAGGGTTCAAGATCAAACTGGACAAAGCCTTGAGAAACTCAATCTGATCTCAGAGCTGACCCTACATTGAGCAGAATTATAGAATGTTCTTATGATTTCAGAAGCTGTCATTTGTTCTCCTGAAATAAATAAGCAGCAATTGCAGTGAGGCATAGCCTTTCTGGGACAAAAACTAAAGAAAAAATTTAGAGCACAGACTCATGAGGCACTGAAAAGTAAAGCCATTACATACATCATTATCCAAAATTGACTGCTAGTAGACAGCTACAAATTTCATGATTAAATGATATTTTAGAGAGATAAATTTATATTTTAAAAGTCCTAGTATTTGTTAGATCAATTTTTAAAACTTTAATCAAACTGTGATATGACATATGTGCAATCACTTAGAAGCCTAAACTTTAAGTTTAGGCTTCTAAGTGACTTAGGTTTTCTCTAAACTTAGAGACAACCAACAGAGAAAGAAGATGCAAAGTAATCTAAGAGCAAAAAATAGATTAAATGATCATGCAAGATCAAACATTAACTACTGGTAAAGTTCTGCAAACTCACTAGCTGGAGACAAAAACATACTTGCACAGGAACCTCCAGATGATAAAAAACCAGCATGGAGGAATCTGCTAAAGCGACGGATGATTTGAACAAGTTTTTATTTCTTCTCTCAGCTGAGAACTGTATGCATGACAGGAAGTGACTGTCCTGCAGCTCAATGCCAACTCTTGTTCTTTATTGCACAGGTCTCTATGGTTCAAAGATGCAGTCTTATATTAAAAATACACAGTCACATTAGATACATAAGGAAGGGAGGTAAGATGAGTGAGGAATGAAGAAATAATAGATACTATATGTGGTACAACTCAACCAAGAAATGCAATATGTCTTAATAACACCTTTGACAATTCTAGAATCAAGAAAATGAGACCGTCTGGATGGATTGGAAAAAAGTAATGAGTTTTCTGATAAGAATAATAAAGGGGTACAAATACAATCATACAATCATTCTTCCATTACACTCTTCTGCACTTGAAAGACAAAACACAAAAAAGAATGTATCTAGCTCATATTAGCCAAAAATTTCATAGGATGACCCTAACTGTTATCAAATTGCACTCTTTAATACTGGTAGGGCAACATGAAATAGAAGCTTATATTGACAAATAAATTAATGGAAATACTCTGCAGAGATTCTTTGATTGCAGTTACCACATGTCACATATCCCTATACAGTTCATTCAGACATCTCAGACAAAACCATCACATACATCACATAGGAGTCTTCTTGCCATATTTTCAGAGAAAAACGATTTTGCATCTAGAATGCAAGTCAGTCAGAACTACAGCATCACACAATGAACCCACTGGGAATTTTTATAGTTCATCTAGTCCAAACCTCCTGCCGTGGGCAGGGACAGTTTTAGTTTGATCAGGCTGTTTAAAGCCACATCAGTCCTGACCTTGAACACTTCCAGGAAGAGGACATTCACAACTTCTTTGGGCTCCCTCGTCATAGAAAACGTACTCCTTATGTCCAATCTAAATTTAGTCTGTTTGAAATGTTGCCCCTTGTCCCATTGCTACAGGCCCTGGCAAAAAGTCTCTCTCCAGCCTTCTTAAAAGCTCCCTTTAAGTACTGAAAAGTTACAGCACCATCTCCCCAGAGCTGTCTCTTCTCCAGGCTGAACAACATCAATCTTCTCAGCCTTTCCTCATAGGAGGGATGATCTATCCCTCTGATGACCTTCATGGCCCTCCTCTGGACCCACTCCAACAGGTTCATGTCTGTCCCGTGCTGGGGATCCCTGAAATGGCTGCAGCACTCCAGGTGGGGTCTCACAAGAACAGAGTAAAGGGGCAAAATCCCCTCCCTGACCTGCTGCCCACCTGCTTTGCGTGCAGCCCAGGACACAGCTGGCTTCCTGGGCTGCAAGTGCCCATTGCCAGACAAGTCCACTGGGATCCCAAGTCCTTCTCTACAGGGTTAGTTCTTCCAATCAACTCAACTGTTTCATCCATTAAGTGGTATCATCACAGAAAGGAAACGAAACAGGAGAATGGGAGAAGAAAAACAAGAAGCCCTTTTATTTCAGCAGCTCTACAGTTGCACTGAATTAACCATAACGCCATTAGTCACCCCACTAGCATAATCTTTCAAGCCTTCTTTTGATAGATGAGTGCATCCTTGAATACATCCAACACTATTTCATTTATATAACAGCTTAAATTTTCATTGATGCTGTTTAATTCCACTGCAATTCGTTTCCATATTTCACTTCTCAGTACCTGATGGTTTCGTATGAAAACAGAATTCTAAGGAGAAAATACTTACTCTGTGAACTTCCTTTCCTAAAAAAAAAAAATAAAGCAACAGGCCAATGATAATGATGTACCAGAAGCAGGTAAAACAGTTGGAGGGTTTACATTGCTTTACCTGGCTTCTTTCTTTCCAGTAGATTTCAAGCTCTCACTTTTTGTCTTTATAACTTTTCACATATTTTTTCCATGTGGTCTTTAAAAGTAAGTACTATAAAATTTAGGAGTTCTGAGAGATTGAAATAAGCAAACCAGCATTTGTTACAGGAATTGACGTGAGAAAATGACTGTGCATTTCAAAAATGCCACACAAAACACTGAGCTATTTGACCTTTAACCAGGAGAAATACACTTAAAGCAACTTCAAAAAAGTTAAAAGTCTTTTGTTGCTGACTCAATTCTATAAACTTTTTGTCAAAAATTAGCTCTGTTAACAAGTTTCAATTCACAATGCACCTTAGCCAATGAAACATTCATATTAAAACAAGTCATAGAAAAGAATGTTGTAGATACTTCTGATCTTCATAAACTTTTAAGCTCATGAACATTTACTATATCTAATACTAATCTATTACTCCAACTTGCTGCATGTAACAGAAAATTGTGCCTTCATTCATTTTCCACATAGAAAAAATTCAAAATCTCAGTGAAGCAGCATAAGTATCAAGTTTTAAGCATGTATTTTAAAAATATGAAGATAATTTCAGGAACTATTAAGACAGCAATCACTTATAGGTTGCTATATTAATGACTTAGAAATTATTAAATAAACCAGGCTTTTACTTCCACAGTGAGATCCAGAGCAATTGTTCTTCATGCTTGGCAACAGATGTGCAAAACATGCATCTAGAACTGGAGGTTTCTGTTCTGCTCTAGAACATCACATACAATGAAACATGCAGACTTTTTGATGAATGGAAGTTGCACAGGGTTTTTTTTCCTTTTCCTTTCTTTCCTTTCTATGCCCAACTCTCAGTGGATTTCTCCAGTGGGAAAATCGTCTTCTCTCCTGTTTTTCATAGATGTACTTTTTTCATCCTTAAAGTAGTTCAAAGCTATAACAATAATCAGTTAACTGCACAACTTACAGACAGGAAAAATCAATTTACCTGAATGCCATCAAGCAACTTGCTCATGCACCAGTAACTGTCAGCTTCTATGTTCTGCAGCACTTCTTCAGGCAGACTGGAAACATCAAAATTTTCCACTTCTTCTTCTTCTATTTCAGGAAAAGAGAAAGACAAGTCAATGAAGTGCACAGAATAAATAAAGCAAGAATGAGGAAAATAATTGAAAACAAAGACAGCCACCACTTATCTTCTAGTCAGAAACCAATGCACATTTACTTTAACAGGGACTAAATGAATCATTTATTGCTCAACTGTGTCATCTAATGGCTTTAAATGTTAATGAATACTTAATTTCTTGCAGACTGTGAAAATCTCAAATCATGCCTGGTTAACCAGAATTAATATATAATAAATTACTTTATTCTAAACATTTCACACCTGAAAGAGGATAAGAAGCACTTTGAGAGCCCTCAAGCTATATATGAACAATCTCTGAAGAAGATGACTATGTTTGCACCATGCATAAAATGTGCAAATAGGTTGCCAGCATTCACAGAAGAAAAAGCCCTGAAAAGTACTTTTCAGAAAACTACTGAATTTTATTTAGAAAGCAGACTACAGCTTTTCAAGGAGGATTTGTTTTTCATGCAAGTATTTAGATTTAGAAGGAAATCAGACAAAAGAAAACATTATTCCCACTCCCTACCCCCCAAAAACTCTGTGATTCTCAACACTGGAAGAGCATAGAATCCAAATGACATCTAATTCATGGAAATCAAGTCTACCACACAAGTGTGTTTAAAGAAATTCACACTTCAACATGAACCACAATTTTACATTGCCTTTTTAAAGGCATGGAATCTGAATAAAACCATTTTGAAAAGAAACAGAATGTGTTGTCCTGACATCTAGCTCCCAAAGTTCCCAGACAGCTCCAGAAGAGAGTTTAACATGACCTGTGAGGGCCCTGACAAAAAGCTGCAGCTTCCATCTTGCAGCAGCTCACAGTGTCTTACTGTATCAAAATGAGTATCAAGGAAGCATCAGTCCCAGCCCTGGTCTCAAGGAGAGGAAGGTGCAGAAGGGATTAATCTATCTAAACTGTGCATGGTATACCCAACAAGGAATTTCCTGCATTACACATCTGCAAGGTAGCATAGTATAAAAAAGTAAGAGAAATCCTGGTATCTTAAAACTCCTCTATTACCTATAGCTTTTCAGAATGTAATTTAGAGATGCCCAAGCACATCTTTAGGTTGTCACATTTGATTATGCTACCTTATAGCACTTATTTGTCCATTGGTAATAACCATGATCTTTATGTATGCTTTAGAATAATTTTAACATATCCATGATTTTACCTCTACTACTGAGCACTGGTAGCAAGGTGTTAAAGCATTCCTGTGTGCATTGGTGTCTATAAGTGGGTGTAAATCTCCTAAGGGATCAATGGTTTTAGATTGTGAAATATTAATAGCTTTAGGACAAGAAGATTAGGTTGTGCTAAATAAGGCATTACTTTAGACATTTACTTACTAGGAAATCTAGGTAAATAAAAGAGGGGATTACAGCACAAAATAATAGCATGGGATGATGTCACAGGTGGCAGGGTTGTAAACAATGAACCAAGAGTCATTTACTGGTAATTAAAGAATGCCACCTTTGCATTGGACTGCAGTTTTACAAACCTAGTTTCTAAAAGAAAATAAACAAACATTCAACATATTTCAAATACCTTACATAACAAACTATATAACACTACCTTTGAAAACAACAACTGAGCAGCAGACCGCAACACCAAATTTTTTTAATAGCACATCCTTTTGTGAGGAGGAAGGACGTCTATGTCAGCAGCATATTCCCCCCAGTAAAAAGGAGGGAGAGGCCCCACAATGGACAGCAAATTGTCTCAGTGCTCTATGGGCACTGGAGGTAACACTGGCAGTCAGCAGGAGCTAATGCTCCTCCTCTCTGTCCTGTTCCATCACTTTCTCTGTTAGACTCCTCTCATAAAAGACAGGTTCTAGAACAAGCCTGGCTTCATTTCACTTATTAAACATAATCCCTCCACAAAAAATCATGTTAAGAGAAGAGCATAACATAATATAAAAGTATTTTCATGGTAAAAATGCTTGAATTCCACGGAGATAACAAGAAAGGTTTGAAGGAAGGCAAACAGGTCAGCATCAGCAAAAGAACCAAAATATTCAGCAATAAAGAAATAAAGAAACCTATCTCAAATTAGAAAGGTAGCTAAGGTGATGTACATTTAGTAAAATTAATCCAATTAATCCAAATTGAAATGCTGGCTCTACAGCTAAAAAAAAAAAATAAAAATAAAAATAAAATAAAGGTCCCTGAGAGCCCAGAAAAAGTCACAAGGAGAGATCAACATTACTAAGTCCACAAACAGAAAAATTACTAAGAGTATTCACTCTTCTGTACATAAGACTTACAGAGAATGAAAATTGCTAGACTTAAGATGGACAAAGAAAAGTCAATTTAAGATGACAAGTTTCATATAAACCTATTGAAAACATCAATATTAAGTATTTATCTGTCTACTTCCAACCTGATCTGCCTCAAGATTTTAAACTCCACAAAGATAACTCCACAATTTTCAGCAGAGATCTTTCAAAAATTAAAATTAAGGATAAATAGCCACATGAATTTAGAAAATAAAAACTTTTCCAAATAGAAAAGAAAATTTATGATGTATCCACTACAGCAGGAAAAAAAACTTTGCTACATCTTATACATATTAACTCATAAAAAAGTCTTACAGTTATACAGCTTATTATATTTTCATATACTAGTGCTCCAGTGGAAAAAAATTCTAGTTAATATTTTTAACTTTCATTTTAATATTTCAAATGGTAAAAAAAAAGCAACCCATTCCCACTCTGCCTCACTATGTCTACAGAAAAAACAGTAAATTTACCAGAGTTCTTCATATTTATATAAAACACAAACATATACTGAACTGTCTTCACTTTGAATGAAGTCTTCAGGCCCTCCTCCACTAAACATGTGCTGAAAGAATGAGATTTACAACTACTTTGACAATGTGCTCCTTTCTCTACAAATTTTCTGCCTTGGAGCATCTTTTCTTTTCATGACACTGATATCACATTTCAGAACCAATAGGTAGCTATAAACCATAGCACAACACACATGGGTATGAAAAGATAACAAATGAAAAAGGCTTTTATGTTCTCTTTCTCATCTTTCTTATCTTACCTCGTTTTTGTCTCTCTCTTTCAAAAGCTACCATTTCACACTATATTCTCACATCAGGTTTTAAACCAACAAAAAAGCTGAAGATCCATACAAACATCAAAGGTGTGCATCTTCACCTCCCTTCACAGCCAACAAAGAAGACCAAGAAGTGACAGAGTACTACCTGACTTCTTCTAAACTAGAAAGATAAATAAATCAGATGAATCACATTAAAAAAAAAAAAAAAATCTTGTTTCTCATTATTAGGTATAATTTGTTCTTAAAAGGATTGCCTCAGAATGCAGACCTCTAAACTGTGGAAGTCTAAACTAAGCTGAAATAAAGCTTTAAACACCTACCAAAGGATCTGCCATCCTGAGATGGAATGACCTGGGTGCTGTGAGAACACCAGGGCAGTTTGTGAAGGTCAGCTAAATGAAGCAACTTGGACAGCAACAACACTCCAGTATTAAAATTCTGGAAAACCTAGATTCTGATCATTGTAATAAAAATGGATTACCAAATCAGAATGACCAATTTTTTTTTCCCCCAGAAAATACAAAATAGCTTTCAAGAAATATCATTCAATGGTTCCAATTACTGTCCAGAGGTAAGTTCCCCAAGCACAAAGAGGAAGTCAGGACAGGCCTTTCTGAAAAGAATAGTTCTGACATAAATTCACTACTCTAAGTAAAACTCTCATTATTCCACAGGGAGTAACAACAGATATAGATAGCTTTTAGGAATCTTTCTTCATTGAAAGAATTGGCAGTCCCCAATTATAATGTCACAGAACCACATGCTCAGCCATTACAGACATAAAAATAGCAGTTTTATGAAGTACTTGTCCAGCTGTCTTGTTTTGTCTCCCCTCTGAAGAGATATCTAAGTACATTTTGCTTTTCTGTTGCTTAAAGAGACTGATCTTTAGTATTTCTATAAGCCTCCTTAACACAAAATAATTATTCAAGATCTTTTATATGTTCTTTAAATAGATAAGCTACTTCTAGATGAATTTTCAATCCCATTGTGCTTCCAATGCATCAGACTATGTCATCTCTTCTAAAGAAAGATAATAAAGTTTTGAAATAAAAAAATCTAATTAAATGTTTAAGACAACTCAGTTGTATTTCTATAGTACCCTAGCAGTATTTCCCCTGTGTAAAGCAACTGTGTCAAACTTTGGCTTAAAATTCTGCAACGAAGTATTTTAACAAATAATTACTTGGAGCTATATAAAAATACGGTTTCATTAAATCAGCTAAGATATATATTTTTGGATATGTTACATTAACTGGCACTTTTTGATTCAAATGTGGTGTATGATGAACAAAGAGCTACACTGTGGAAGCTCTCAAGAACTCTTCTAATAAAGATGGCACAGCATCACAAAAGCCAAGTCTCAAACAAGCATGTGTTCAGTGATGTCAATGGTTTCTGCTGCACCAATCCACCTTAGTTTGCTACACTTTATTGAGGAAGTTCAAAACTGACACTGATTATCCAAATGACCCTTTTCCACAGTACAAATGAAATTTTAAAAGGCCATCCATTTTGACAAGCTTTAATTAAGAAACATGTGATTGGCGACTGGCAGAATGTTATGCGAAATCATACTCTACATATTTAGCATTATTCATTTATTTGGGTATATATATAGTGCAAAATGCTTCTTTTTCCTAGCAGTTTTAAGGGGGAAAGCAGTCAGGCTCCATGTTGCTCCCTCTTTTTCTTTTTTTTTTTCTTATTTGGATGAAGAAATGAACATACTAGAAAAGTTTTGAAAGAAAGACCACAAGAGATTTCAGGAAAAACAGAAGCAAAAATAACAAAATAATCATCCCAGCTCTGTGTAAGATATTACTTCTGCTTGAGAAAATAATTGTAATTTCTGGTTTTCAATAATTTTAAATTTATTTTCAACAAGTGATATCTGAATGGACAGTAATATAAAGACTGAATAAAAGAACAAGGACAGAAATAGCAGGCCAGTGTGTGCAATGTCTGGGGGAGAAAAATCACTGCCTAAAACTTGCCAATTATGAAGTCTTACAGAAACATTTCTCATCTTCTTCAGTTTCCTGTGGAGATCTTTATCATGCTATCTATACAACTGAAAAAGGCAGGAAAATGGTTGCCTAGAGGAAAACTCTTGTAGCATGGAGTCTGAGACATGCTGAACTGAATATATGCATTGCTGAAAGCATGGTATTAGCTCTTCTTTACTCACTCTCAGGGTATGCTTCTGAAACTCTCCACCATACAAAAAAGGCTAACTTTTTCTAAACAGCTCTAACTGGATTCACTCACAAAGGCAGAGGTATAAGGAAAAAATCAAAATTTAAAAAAATATTGCTTACAGATCCTTAGAGATTTAGTTTCCCTATGGTAGCAGAAAGTAATCATGCTAAACAACTTGCCTACATTAAAAGTAGGTTTTAATACAAGATTAAGCCTAATGGATGATTTTGATTGGAGTTGTTCAGAATGCTAAAATGAAGTTCACAATTGATCTCTGTCTTTTAGATGTAATAGACTTCTAAAGGGTGCTGGATTTTTACCTTTCCAGCACAGATCAGGGGTAAAAACACATGCAACCAACAAAAAGGTAGTTTGCATTCATAACTTCTCTAAACCTGTTACCAACACCAAAACTCAGTCGTTATAAAAGTGTGAAAAAAATAAATGGAACTTGACAGTTTTATACTTCATGACACTAACAAAGTTCCTACAGAAGATATCTCCATTAAATAAAGCACACATTCTCTCAAAGGACTTTTTTTTTTAAATGGAACAAACATTTAATTGTGTTACTAATGTTTTAACTGTAGCTTTTTATCATGAAATTGTTTCTCAACACTCAGAATCAGCAAAACTCAGAGGAATCCACTGGAGTGCGAGGTAGGGGATGAAATGGATGGCAGGGTAAAAAAGACATAGTGCTGAAGCCCAAACCAGACTGCAAGACCACCAATAAATTATGATTGCTCTTTACACACACCCAATATATAAAATAATATATAAAAACATTAGATCAGNTTGTGTAAATTTAGAAAAAACATTACCATATACCTGAAGTCCAAATTATCTCTTGCAGCAGTGCAAGGAAACAATTCTGACTGCACAGATGTTTCTCTGTATAAAGCTTACTTTGCTGCAATCTACTTCAGATGTTGCATCTTCAGGCAGACCTAACATAAAGGTTACCACCTAAGTATGCAACATACAAAATCATACACACATGACTGCATGGAGGGGTGTACAGTAATATTTCCACAGCTAGATCTTACATATTCTACTCCCAACTCAATTTCCAAAAGCCTTATGAAACACCTATTCAGTCACTGCTGCACTAGGCAATGTTTTTCTTAGAAGATCAGGACATAATAGAGAATTTAAATGTAAATTCTTTCAATAACAATTGCCTACTTAAATATGCATATTACCATATCAATATCTCCCATTGAAAAAGCCCTAGTTACATATTAATCTTGAAAGAAATATCTCTTGAACAGTTCAGAATGAATCACCAAATGAAAATCTTCCCTTTCCTTTGTGGTACTGCAGTCACAAAGGTAAAATTTGAAAAAAAAAACTTAAATCACCTCATCAGTCCAGGTTTAGGTAAACATGACCTTACTGCATTTCAAATACTTCCCCAAACCAGTCATGTTCTTATATACATGATAGATTGACAACTTGTCTATTTTAACAATGTTAAAAATCTTACATTTGTTTTCAGTTGATCTTCCACAATTTCCTTCAGATGCAATTGAAAGAAAGATAAATATCTTTATACATCCCTATAAGAATGATGCTTCAAACATTAATCATTATCTTTTATTAATATTAATTCTCTTAATAATTTTACTGCACATGGCAACTGTTACAATCTTGTGTGACTTGGTGAGCAAGGTAAATCATCCTGTCCAAAAAGACCATAAACTTGATCACATGGACTGAACTTCTCTGCTCATCAAAATTAATCTATGACCCTGCAAGTCCTCTCAATTTGCTCTATGACAAACAAGTAGGTACTTCATATACTTTTTCTTTAATTCTAGATTCTGTATGAAAGTAATCAGTAAACCATTCAGAGACTTCCTTTAGTGGGCCTACATTCCATGCCAGTAAGAGCTTTTCTACCTAAGCTTTTTCTTGGCTAGATTTTAATGGCAAGTATCTTTTTTTTCCTCCACACTAAATAATCCAGAATTTGCCCTTAATTCATATTCATAACCCACTGCACATATATACACAAAAACAGACTTGTTTTTAAGGATGGTACATTTATTTGAAAAATGGAAACTCTCAGGTCATATTGCAAATTAAACAAAAGACATTGGCTCCTCATAGGCTGCAGACTGAGATCACTGCTCCACAAGTCAGACAGGAGGAAGATGAAAAGCTCTATGACCAAAACAGGGTACAAAGGAGAATTAAGTAAAACTGGTAGTACCAACAGGTCTTTGACTCACAGAACTTGCATAACGCCAAATACAGGACCAAGAACCTCTTCCACACAGGTGAGAAATCGGGCAGTAAATGTAGTGTGAAATTAGAAGGAAGAGTATAAGCCACATCCTTGGGCATGACATTATTATGAAACAGGAGCCTTCAAAGCTTGTAACATGGCAGCTATTGTTAAAAATGGATTAAACAACAATGAACACAATGCTCAGCACAAATTCTTCTCATAGTACTCACTTCAATAGGTTTGCTACTGTCAACCAAAACAGCTTGCCATGTGACACCAAATTAAGGGACTCATAATTAGCAACCAGTATGCATGATGAGCACAAGATGCTGATGAGTATTTTCTTAGAATGCCTCATAAGGGAATTCCCTAAGAAATTCAAAAGGTGCTTGGAGAATAGGAAATTAAATATTAAAGGTTGAACAAGTCTCCCATATTGCATTTTTAATCAACTAGTTTCTGCTTTATCATTTAATTTTTTAAAGCATCAAAACACATATCCACAAACACACAGAGACAAAACACCAAGTGTGTGACAAGAACAAACTACAGTGCGGTCAAACAAGTTTAAAGCAAACCTCAGGAACATGGGCCTTCCCTGAGTTCAGGTAAGGAATTGATTAGAGAGTTACTTCAGAACTATCACTCTAGCACTGGAAAAGCCTTCAAGAAGAATCTTTAAATTAGTGTAGTTTTGAAAAAGAACCATTTTATGGAGATGGAAAAAAATCAACTGCATTAAAGGCTACAACATATTTAAAAGATAAAGAAACCGATATATGTATCTGCATATGCAGGGGTGAATTTTAAAAGTACTGAAAATTAATATTTCTTTACTGAAACTATTAAAAAAAAAAGGCCAAAAAAAGAAATTGCCTTGCATATAACTACTTAATACTAAAAGGCTGGAAAAAAGAACTCATTTGAACAATAGTTTCATAAACAGCAATGTTTAATATATTTCCTGGAAAAATTAAAAAGCTCAAAGGTTCAACTCTAACTTAGGCAAATATAAAAGTAATACAAATCATCCAAGAACTTGTACGTAAATATAAAAACTTCTAAAATTTCAGAAATGTAATTTTTCCCGTGACTGAAGACTGAAAAATTTGCCACTGTCACATAAGCTCATTAACCATTTACATATGACCATAACTCTGTGTAAGTATAACTTCACTTTCTCGAGAAGCAATTTTTATCTTAACCCATTAATGCCATTTGAAAGGCATAACAAAATAAGTTCTCAAAGAAAAGTAGGAGGCAAAGGAATAAACTGTCCCTCAGTGACAGCATCCCCACACGTCTATGACAGTGGCAGTTTGCTGCAGCCCACTCTGTGCAATATTCCATTTTCAATTGGTTATATATCAATTTTCTTAACCAGAATTACATGCTTCCATGTTTTGTAATCTCCCACATCATTCACAGCTAATAAGAAACCCACCCAAAAGATTTCTTGCCTTATTTACAACAGAAATTAAGTAACATCCATCACTTCTGCTTTTTAGCACAAACTGCAGATCCTGAATTTGAAGAAGCATATTTGAGGAGAATGCACACTGCAGGGTACACTATTTCTTAAATTGCTTAATTGCTGAATGCATTCCTTAACTACCTTAATCTGCTGTGATTTACACTTTCCTAATGAAACTGCTACATATGCTTCTGAGGCAAAAAAGCCACAGGGCTTGCTTTTTTCATAAAATTCAAACATTTTTACATATTGTATAGGTATTTATTGTCAAAATAAAGAAACCATCAAACCTCTTGGAAAAAAAAAAAATCTTCTCTGTCTGTTCAAAAATAATAGTATGATCTCTAATTTTCGTCAACAATGTTACTCTAAGAAAGATACTTGTCTTTAAATTTCAGTCATACCACAGTAAATTTTTGTTTCATAATTAACTAAAGATGGAACATGTAAATCAGTTTACAAATGTTCTTGATGAGAATACAATTCACAAGCCAATTTTTTTTTAAGTACTGGGTTCTGTCAAAATGAATGTGCAATAAAAGTATAAAGTATTTTCTGCTTCTATGAAATAATGAAAGCCTACAGAAGAAAAACTGCTTTTCAAGAAAACTGCTTTTTTCCCTTTTTTTGGTTATTGTGCTTAAGTACATATTTTTTCACTTCTGCTTTAAAAATTTGTTTTCCACAGCTTAAAGTAAAAATTTAAAATATAAGATTTCTCAAAAAAGAAGCAAGCAAAATATCCTCATGATAATGAAAAACCCAATTACTTCATTACTGGGATTAAAAAAGGTTTACAAGCAAAGACAACTCGAAGTTTCAGCAACAAACTTTGGACAAATTTATCTGTACTGGTTTGACATCTATAAATTATTAACTAACCATGTATCTCATTGAAAATGAGACCAAAAAAATTTCTTACAATTCTTTTTAAGCACTTATCCACCTAATTTGAAAATATTTTCTTAGATCTTCACCTGCTACTGATGTATGCAACAGGACTGGAATGTTACACTTCTGGCATTTGTAAAGTATGTTGTCATTGCTTAAGGAACTCTTTCTCTTTCAGCTTTTCCTCCCACAAGTTACTTCATAATAAACACACAAAGCTGTGATATTTGGATGTCAAAAGCCACTTTTAATAGCATAAAAGCCATTAAAGTAATTTCCCAGTCTGTTGGAAAGCATGCTTGAGAAGACTTAGATCTGGAAGTATAACCACCTCTGTGCCGCTTCACTACAGAGATGATCACTAATTATAGCTGTATGGAGACCATGGGGAGAGGAGAAATAAGAATGCAGAAGCCAGAACTAAAATATGCTGCTCCCTTTGGAATACACGTCTCTCCCATAGCTATATTTATTGCAATTAACTTCCTTCTTGACAATTCTTCCATTTTTATACCTGAAGAAATCTTTTGGTTTCTCTTTCATGTTAGTTTACTGCTTCTACCACTATTAAAGATACTTTTTTCCATTTATTCTCATGACCCAACATTTCCAGTTTTGTAGTTTCAAACAGAATACCCTCTACTAATGTCTCATTACTTCCTCATAGTATGAGTCCATTAGTTTTTAATTGCCTTCAAAAATGAGACAATATAAACCACAAAATGTATTTCAAACTTGAGAAATGCAGTTTTTTACATTAGCATTCATATTATAAAATTAATTTCATTTTTAAAATACTGAGTGTGCACTAAGCATCATGAAACAGCACATCTACTTTAGACAGCTATATTAGAAAATTTAGAAACACACATATAGACGCAAAATAAGCTTTAAAAGCAGATAATTTAAATCCACATCATCCCATGCAGTAAAAGAGGACTTTTACTGACAGATTTGTTTTAATATATTGTTGCTACACTTTCAATGAAAATACAATAATTAGGTATGATACTGCTTTGAAACATTTATTTAGGTAGGGTAAAGTGACAGGTTTCAGACTAGGAGCAGAGCAACTTCATATGTAGATGCTATTCCAAAAAAAGTTATATAGATTGCCCTTTCTTTGAGGATCAGTTAAAAATTTAAAAAATTTGAAAGACTATTAGATCTTAAAAATTCAGGCATTAAGGGAAGTTGGGAGTCCTTTTGCTTTGTTTTAAACAGACATTCATAAGAGGCTATGAGCAATTAATAGCATTATTCAAAATACTGATTTTCTCTCACATACAAAGCTAAAAATAACAAGCAATGAAGCAGTTGGATAATCTTAATAATAAGTCTTAAGATAATCTTAATGTCTCTTTTTCACTTCTGACATCTATTGTTAACAACAGCTAGAGAATTCTAACTTTAATTAGGCTTACTCCACTGTAAATAGATAGAAGCCTTTTTTAAAATGATCCACAAAAACAGTTAGTTGAATTACATTAACTTTTTCCTGAACAATAGTGAAGCTGAGGTACATCCCACTTTGTCAATTAATACATCCTTACAACTTAAGTATCCATGACTATTCCTACTCTATATCTGTAATCAAAGTGAAAAAGATTTTTTTACAAAGCCCACACTTCATTCAAGCTAGAATATCCGCCAATTCATAGGAAGAAGAATTTTCATTTTACAGGCTGTGTGGTTAACTGAACAGATTTTCAAGAAATTTGTTTTGTTTCAGTGGAGGTCATAAAGATTACTGGAGTTACTTTCTCCATTGCATCAATAGGATATAACTTCAAACACTTTGAGTACTAAGAACTGCAAATGTCCTTCAAAAAAAAGAAGATTATAGAAAACATGACAGAATTAACGTTAAAAAAATTCTACATATGAAAAGGAGGGGGGAAAGTCCAAGTCTATTGGCAACAACCCATCCAACATTTCAGATGAACTATTCTAATTAGCTCAGAAATCTGACAGTATATTAGAGAGTGAAATACAAACTGAAACAGAGAGAAGAACTGATTTTGTAAAACTGCCCTGTCTGTAGTAAATCAAGGTCATTCAAGACAGTACTAGGAAGCAAAACAATAGAAAAGCAGGTTGCCATATCCCGTATCTGTCTATTATGCTCCCTAACTTGCTAAGCAAAAGCTAAGTGTAATTCACAAATCCTTATCATGAGCACCTGTTATTAGACAGCTAAAGCAGTCTCAGTGCTACCTGACACTAAACAGACTTTTGCTTCTCCCTTCTTCTCTAACACAGTCTTATCCCCACATCAGCACTCATATTCTTCTCTGATGCTCAAGATGAGTGCATAAAAATAAATAATTCACTTTATTATGGGCCTAGTTTCCAGCCAGTTTAACCGTGCCCATGGAAAGCCAATGTGGACCAAAAAGAGAAGACAGGAAGGCACGTTTTGGGTTGAAAAAGGCAAAGCCACCTGTTTTGGCAGCAGAAAGTCCTGCTTCAGCTGTGTCATCTAGGCACACAGCAAGCAAACCCTTTTCTGACCAACTAAACCTAATCTAGAAACAATCAAATATGTGGCTCCAGCGTGAAGTTTAAGGAATACAGAAATGAAGCTAGAACAGGCTGGGTAAACTGACCTCTTGAAAGAACAAATGGGAACCTGGAAGATTCCCAGCACATAAGAATCCAGTTCATACTGTCCCAAGCTCTCACAAGGAATCAAATACTCAAATTAATGAGTAAAACACATGCAGCAATATACCACTACCCAACTACACCACACAGTTACTTTAGATATATGCTCAGCTGCTCATTATCGACATCTTCTTTCAAGGTTACTATATTCCAAAATTGGGTTGGTGTGATAAGCCAAAAATCGACAAACTAAAGATGCAAATCACCTCATTTTATCAAAGCCTATAGAGAGCACTTATGCAAAAAGATCCACTGGTATAGTTGATACTGAATGCCACCACAAACTTCCAGTAGGTTAAACAACTAGGGAAAAACTGCAGGGAATAAACTCTACCACTAGCAAGTCACACACAAACTATGTGTCTGAGTAAAGCTTAACTGTGTTCATTAGGACTTTTATATTATCGTAACTATATTGAAAAATCATCCTTAAATTTAATAGCTTTATAACTCTAAGCCAGAACAAAGCGCCCATTACAGAGTGAGTCCACTGCAACTAAAAAAGTAGTATTCCAACAAGTCATGCTAAAAGACAAAGATGAATCTGTCCATGTAAATAAGTAAAACAAATATTCAAACACAAAATAAAAGGATCAAAAGATTAATAGGAATTTACAGTTCACTGGTTCCTATCAACCAATTCTCTCTATTATACAAGTTCTACCAACATACTTGCCCTTCTTCATGTTCCCTTATTCCTTAACTCCTCACAAAATAAGCATGAGATGTCCTCTTAATACTGTCCCTGTTTTCCTTAGTTCTGTTTGGAATGCCTCCAAATATCCTGCTTTATGAACCAACCCTAGACAGAACAGTATATCATGGCAAGCACTGCTAGCTGACAAACAATTCAAAGGATTCAGTGCTAGTTATTGTCACATGGATTCTCCTACTTGTTTAAAGTGAATAAAAGGACGTAAAATACAAAGATTTCTTTATCCAATTAGGCCTGAAAAACAATATTACATATTAATAAAGACAATTTCTCAGACACTGAATAATTCATTTTTTCTTAAGTGAGACGTACATAAAAACAAATTAACAATTTAAAAGTATCATCTGTCCTAGCACTTCAAAAGCATGCTTTTTAAAGCACTAAAATTCAGGTCTATATTCTTATTGTCTTTGTTTCTATGCAATCTACCTGAAGAAACTATGGATTTTTTTCAAAAACTGCAACTCAAAAATATTTAAATTAATGGAAAAAATTTCTAACCGCTTTCCCACTGCAGCCAAAATCAGTCCTGCCTCACAGCACTAAAGTACCAAGTCCTCTGTGTATGGACTCAACACAGGTTTCTGCTTACTTCTGGACCTTTTCCATGGTCAAAGCAGGAATCATCAATTCATAAACACAAATTCAAATACTGTCTATCTTATTCATTACAGTTCTCCCTCTCTTCAGCTACCTTGCAGCAAATATAAAATACTTTCACTGACAACAGATTGGCACAGCAACGGGGAGAGTGGGGCAATGTATTTCTAGAAACTGAAAAGGTGAACAGTGGATATCTCAAAGCAAGCTAAGATAAAGCTGAACAACTCCTATGCCATGTTATAGTTATATATATGCACATATTTATATGTATATCCAGGTGTACATACACCAAGTGTTCAATAATACATGAAAATAAAGAGTGCAGAAAAGAAAAATGATGGGTAAGTAAAAAGATTCAGGTCACCAAGTGGCTCATGTGTATTGCAGCTTTTTCAGAGGAATGCATATGATATTTTCTGGACTTACATAGAAGGTGCAATCTACTTTTCTGTACTTTCAAGTCTTGAATTATAGTTTTGTGTAAGATTTCTTCATTCTTTACTCACCCAAATCACATGGATAACAATACTACATTCAATTACCAAATAATATTTCATATAATACAGCTCACGTTTATGATAACTTGAATCAACTTTTCTGATGTCATGAGTATTACATAAAATTATGGAAATATTAAGAAACAACTGAAATATACCTTTGTATACGGAAACTACGTTACTAGCATTTTGCATTAAGGAGAAAAAAAAAAAAAATCAATGTGATTAAATGGAACTTGTGCTACAGAATTTTCATTTGACAGAAAAGTGATTCAAATTATTTTGAATAGTTTTTCATAAAAGCGTTTTAAAAAAACATTTATTTTCTTACTACTTTTACAACTTGCAGGAAAACATTAAAATATTAATTATGCTTCATGTCCCAGCTTTTATTCAAATTCATTTTGTGTTTCATAAATCACTTTAAAAATGTAAATAAAAACATTTTAACACAATATTGTGCAAAACCTTTTGTTTATTTAAGCAAAGAAAAGCATGAAAACAGTAGACTTTTATTACAAAGTTTAATGCCAAAATTAAAAGTTGAAGAGCAAATTACAATTGCAAATTAAATCTTTGCATCTCTCAAACTGAAGAAATCGCTCATATTCCTGAACCTCAGTCCTGGGAAGTCTTCTAGAATTTCTCTCCTGGTAAATCAGAAGATGGAGAAACTTGAAGGGCCTGGGAGAAGGAGAAGCATCCAGTTAATCCAGTTATAGCTCTTTGTTCTAGTTTATAAAAACAATTTGTCATCCTTCAGTTTCAGTCAGTCTCTTCTAAATAACTACAAATGTGTTACATCTTTTCCACTTTCTCTCCTCAGAACCTCACTGGACAAGTCCTATTCATAATTCTCCAAAGACTAACGGAACGGAATAATATAGGTCTAGATATTTAGACAGCAGGATAAATTATCTCAAATTAATTTATATACTGTAGCAGTCAAGGCTTCAGCTTGGTCTTGTAAAGGAAATAATGCATGCTGAACAAAATTTTACCTTATAACCCTGTATGTATGAAGAAAAGCAGTTCCCTAAAGTTAGTGGGTTAATACTCTTTGCTCTCTGGCTTTCTGTCTCATCATTCAGAAATTCAGCTTTATGTACATTCCAAACAGATCTATTTATTCCACAAAAAATAACAATTCTAAAAAAAAAAAAAAAATTTGCTTAACTACAAATATTTCCTATTTTATAAACAAACACTGAGGAATTACCTCAGATATGGCCATGATAAAATGCTCCAAAACTTTACTCCACTTATACAATGAAAATAATCATTTTTGACACAGTATTCAAACTGTGGGGAAAAAAATCCAAAAATCAGTAATTTTATATACAATTATTCACTGTTGAAAAGGGCAAAAGGGAGACAAAAATGAGACTGCATACCAGTTATAAGGGCAGGAAGACTTCCTGTAACATATGAGAGGGAATGGAAAAAGCAGTTAACAAGGGAATTATAGACAGATGAAGGGATTTTCAGGACCAAAGAACCTTTCTTTACTCATAGTAAAAGTAGTCTGGGAATAAATCCTATCCCATTTCCACTAGGATTTGGGCCCAGATTAATTATCCCATAAAGTCATAGCAGTATCACTTTCAAAAACACTAGGTAATAGAAGTTTCATTTAATGCCATCTACAAAAGGATTTAAGATGACAAGAAAAAAATACTTACAAGGGTAAGTATTTTTCTTCTTTTCTCTTCTTCTCTCCTTTCAAAGTTTTCAGTTCATGAGTTCTTGTAAACATCATCAACTTGCCTCAGGCTCCTCTATTTCAAGAACATTGCAGACAACATCTCAATCACCATTCCAGTCTTCATCAGCTTCATTTTTCTTGTTATTTTTGATCCAACATAAAATGACCAAGTGCTACAATAGTGTTCATTTTCTGCCCTTGGCTTCCTACTAACTGCTAACTTTCCCTTGATCCAATACTCCTAGGCATCTTAAATTTCATAGCTATTCCACTTAGCAACAAACTGACATGCATCCTTATCATGGTGGTACTTCTCAGAAACTTTCATCTCTCTGGATGGTGAATGAATCCAGTCCCCTTTGGGGTTTTAGATATACACACAAGCCCAGTGAACGACGATGTACTGGAAGGTCAGATAAAGTGGAGCGTAGGTGAGCAAGAGACCACAAGTAATTGTACAGCACAACTTCACACTAGGAAACGATGAAGCTCTCCAGGAACTCAGGGCAGGAGGAAGGGGCACAAAGAGCACATCTGTGGTAACTCGCAAAGGACTTGTAATCCAGTGTAAAATTTCCTTGTCCACATTAAGTCCACAAACAGTGAGCAGTCACATGGTGTATCTTATCTCATTAACAAAAACCCCTCTGGTGCATCCACAGGGATGAGATTCATTTTAACACACACTAATATGCTACAAATGCAAAGGGCTTCCAAGAAAACTGCCCTGACAATAATTATCATTTGCTTTGACAGCACATGTTACAGCACTACTGTGTCATGCAGGAGGTTAGAAGTAAGCCCAGAATAGTTTTCCCACACCTCCACTGTGTGGATTTCTAAAGAGGCTGTTATGGTACGACAAAATAAGATTAAATACCTCTATCATTTTTCATGAGGAAGAAAAATTTGAATAAAAAAAGTTGAGACTAACACACACAATCATCTGATATAAGAAACTTAAGGTTTAAAATAATACTCCTCCTAATTTAGACCAGAAAATCAAAACTCAGACTACTGCATCCCAGCAGGGGCCAGTATCTACCCCCTCTGAAATTTTCTTTAATTATGTCTTTTTCCTCTCCTGGCTTGGTGTGACAATTAAGTTTTATTTAGCTGAAAATGTTACAGCATTCTGTTTTTATTGTAAACTGGAAACTAATGAGAATTAGAAAACTAATAAAGTTACCAGATTACACTTTCATCATACTGATAGTTTGAAAGAATGTCCTGAACATTTAACACACTCAATTCCTATATTCAATAACTCAATATATTCTAAATGTATGTGCTAAAATTAGGTACCTCAATCCACACTAAACCATCAAAACATCTAATATTTCAGCCCTTATATACAGACCCAGAAAGCCACTTCATGGCATTCAGATTTGATTGAGAAGTAAATTAGCATTTGCATCCGGTTCATTTGTATCTTCAGATATTCCTTAACAACACTTTTCCAAACAGTCTGCAGATGTTTTTAGCAGAGCAAAAAGACTCCCAACACTAGAATAGCTGTGTCACACACTTGCCATGCAAGATTAAGGATTAAGGGCTCTCTCAGTTGTCCTAAGGCTAAAATAAACACAGCTTTCCTCCCACCAAAATATTTGACAAAACTGCAAATGTGTTTAAAAATTACCAGGATGTACCATCAGATGACCTAATGAGCACAGATTTATTATTAATGGCATTGTTAATCATAAGAATTTATTAATAATACTTATTAATTCTTTAAGAATTTTCTTAACTACAGAAAGAACCTAAAATAAAAGTATTATTAGTTTCAACAGTATAAATTGTGATCCAAGTGATTTGGAAAAACAGCAAAAAAGGTTTCAGGTAAATTAAGAAAAATGCAAAAATCAATAGTGAAAAGATGACAACAAATAAAGCTGTTTAATGTACAAACCAATATTCATGTAAAACAAAGAAATGAGATATAGAGTAAAAATCTGAAGTAAATACAGAATGTTACTGAAGTAAATATAACTACACTAACAGTGCAAACATTTTTGATAGGAAAATTCTGCAATTCTCTCTTTATTTCTATATAAATTACTAAAGCCCAATTCACAGTGTTAGTTTTCAATCCTATAATTCTGTGACAGGATTTTTGACGTGCTTCATAAATGTAATGTCCCCATTTCATTTTTTCCTTCTAACTTGAGTCCATCACCCAGTGTAACTTGAGCATATTACAAAGATTCTAATCAAAAAACTATATAAAGAAAAATTTTTGCAAGTTTTTATATGTCTCTGGGGGAAATAACTGCTGTTAGCACTTAGTCGTGACCACCACTATACTGAAAGAAAAACAAACCTTCATTTTGCTGTTTTTCTTATGCTACAGATACCAGATATTTAAATGATCTTTCAGAATACAGTCTTCTGAGTTTCATACATTTCTCCAAACTATCTTTTATGGTTGAAAGTTTTCATGTTTTGTTTTTCTTCACCAAACACTTACAGGAAGAGCTATGCTCTCCAATATGACAATCCTGACAAAGTGGCAAATACATTAACAGTCATCAGGGTCTCCAAATGTAAGTTGGTGGTAAAGACAAACTTATTTACCATATTAATTAAATGGCCTATTTAACATGGAATATCAATTCTCTAATCACATCTCATTTGAACTTCTTATTTCAATTAGCAACCCTAAAGTCTACTAGAGACCCTACTGTTCTAAGATCATTAAGAACATTTTCATGATCTGTCAAATGAGGGAGTAAAAGGCAGAAACTGCAAATACTCTCAGGAGTAGGCCTCTACCCTACTTAGGAGATGATTAGGGAGAAAACAGCAGTAGTTCTCATTAGTTGCTTAGCAATGAAACGTCCCCCTATGAAACAAGAAATGAACAAAGCAACAGAGGTGCTGCCATGTAAATGAGTAAATGGATAGTCTATCATCCACTCAAGGATAATCTGTCCTTCATTAAAACTAATCCATCTGGATTAATACACCAATGGATATCTTGCACAGGTAAGAAAGGTAGAAAGAATCCACCCTGTGTAGCCCCACTGAAGTGGTCAGTCAATACATTGCTCAAGTTTACATACATAACACTTAAATTTTCCCTGTGTGTGTGTATGATAAACACAAGCACAAGGAAAACAGTTTTAATTCAAACCAAATTAACATTGTCATTTTTACTATTAAACCTTACCTTTTATAACCATAGTTACACCCAAGTTATTAATGACTTTTTGTTAACAGTCAGTCATTCCCTTAATGCTTATAACAACTTAAATAAAAATCTGTTAATTTAAGATTTAACCCACATCTAAGTTGTTTACATTTTCATAAGTATATTCACACATAAAGCCACAAACTCAACACAAATGGAGTTGTTGACACTACCATTGTCACTAATGTTGTAAGGCTCAGAAGAGCATAGTTCTTAACCAGAGAAATTTGATTACTGTTGTCTTAATTTTCAGACCCTAATTCCAGGATGCCATTATTTCAGTCACAGATGTAATTTAAAAGGTTCCCTTTATTTCAATTTCCCCACAACTGATTTAAAAATATCCATGTTTTATGAGTTACTTTTTT
Organism: Polioptila caerulea; assembly: GCA_013397295.1. Lineage (NCBI taxonomy): Eukaryota > Metazoa > Chordata > Aves > Passeriformes > Certhiidae > Polioptila > Polioptila caerulea. The sequence continues at coordinate 316,162 of VYXF01000459.1, forward strand.
TGTTTCAGTGGGTTTTTTCTTTCCTGCAGGGCAGGGATTTTTTGTTTTCCTTTCTTGTTTTGCTGCTTTTATCCAGTTCATATGTACAATATAAAGTTTACCAAAAAAATATGAATTAGAAGAGAAAGGGAAAATAAAACAGTGAACACTTATTAAGCAGAAATCAAGATCATTCCTGAACTTCACTGACTGCCTAAAACCTGATTGCTTCTCAGCATATATTTAAAGTGATACAGATTTACAATCACAAACATTTATGATAAATTAATGTATCAAATTATGCTCTGATTAGCTCATCCAAACTCTTAGATTAAATTGAAAATGACGTTTCAAAACCAATACTAATTCATAATTCATTATTAAGACAAATCTTACCTATGTATTCACAAATGAAGACTACAAAAAAAGGAGTAACAAGATCATTTATGCCCTGAACATATCCACTGGCTGGATGACGTATTGCCCAGATAAACAAAATTCTTTCAAAGATCTGAAAAAGAGGTAAAGAAATTATCAATTTAATTTAACAAGTGATAAACACATTTTAAACAAGACACTTGTAAATTATCATGCCATCATAGAATTAGAGAATATCCTGAATTGAAAGGGACCCATCAGGATCACTGAGCCCAACTCCTGGCCCTGTGCAAGGCACCCCAGGAGTCACTCAATGTGCCTGAGAGCATTGTCCAAACACTTTTTGAACTCTGTCAGGTTGGTGCTGAGGAGCCTGTTCCAGTGTTCAACCACTCTCAGAGTGAAAAATCTTTTCCTGATATCCAACCTAAACCTCCCCAATTCAGCTTTGTGCCATTTCTTTGAGTCCTGTCACTGGTCAAGAGAGTGAAGAGATTGGTACCTGCCCATCTGTTTCCCCTCATGAGGATGCTGAAAAATTCCTTGCAGATAAATTTCATATCATGGCGTTAAGTAGTATAAAAAACATGCATATAAAAGCATAAATGAACACGAGTATTCATGACCAACTCCCAGTGCTATGTAAGCTCCTAAGTTCGTCAAAAGGAAGCATTTTCATGGTATTAGCACATGTTAAAAGCAACCTAGTACAAAATTCAGTTACAGCAATTAATACAAAGTAGCTCTTAATCACTGGAGCTTTTCCAGTAACACTTTTCCTCTTTTCTCCAGGGAAAGAAATATTAGATGACCTTCCCATAATTTTTCATCTCTTTGAAAGAAGTATTCTACTAATGCAATATTCTATTTATCCCTAAGTAACAGAAAAAAGGAGTTGATGTAGTTTAGATTTTTTTAATAACATGCCCTAATACTGCAGCGTGGAGTTTTACACTCCAGGTATCTGCATACTAGTCAATGAATAACCTGAAACAATCAGGAAATGTAGAAATAGGGCAACTGCCTGCCATATCACAGAACCTCACCCTCTCAACTTCATAAACTGAAACTTGCTTAGGATCTGCAAAAGCTTTTGAGGTCACACCGTATCTCAGCATGAGAAGAGAGCAAGGAAATCAGAGAACGTTTTTCTGACCCCATTTAGGTCTGTGTCAGGCTGTATTTCCTCTCAATTATTTGCTTCTGAAGATACCACATGCCTTTCAAAGGCCGCAAATAAGCAGCAGAGTGAAAGCTGTTACATGATTTATCCTAACTACAGGCATGCAATCAGGGATATATAATCTTCTGAAACAAAAGAATGTTTGCTCATTCATGAGAGCATAAACTATGTTGCTCTTCAGATCCGGGCTCAATACTAAAAGAAAAAGGGACGTTTCAGAAAAGACCCAAAGAATTCTGTGGTTTGCTGCAACTCCAGAAGTCAATGAATGCTCAGGCTTCAAGAAGGCTGGTGAAAGACCTGCCCTGAAAGATGCAATAGGTGGAGGAAGTTTATTTATGCACTCAAGATTATTTATATTCAATCTCACGTTAAGTTTTTTAGATTAAGAAGCTGACTGTTTTAATTCAATTTTAAATAAAATCTTATTATTTAGTTTAAAAGCCTTCTTGCAGTCATTTTTAAGTAAGGAAAGGTCTTGGCATAAAGGACTCGCATCCTGGTGCATGAAATTCCCAAAACAGGCTTCCACGTAAGTTACCTGAAATACGTTTGCACCTTTTGCTTTGAAAACAAGTCTCAAAATTAACATCTATCCTTCTCTCACAGGCTTTCTTTTGAGAGTCAGCTTTCCTCCAGATTTTGTGTTTCCCTGGCTGAAAATTCACAGGAACAGGGAGACAGTCAACAACAGCAAGCACAATAAGATTTGGTGGGCACGGAAAAGCAAGCTGTAAGACAGCTCACGTCTAATCCACTACAACCACAACTGAGATTCAATTTTTGCTCAGTGTGATTTCAGAGACTAGGCAAAAAGGAAAGCATTCATTATCAAATCCTCCAAAGAAACCTCTTGTTTCCACTAGCCAAGACACTTATTCCTTTTGCTACAAATTGTTGGTACTAGTCCTGTCACCTCATGCATTTTAACAAGAACTGCATATTAAAACAAAAAAAACAAAAAAAAAAAAAAAAACAAAAAAAAAAAAAAAAACAAAAAAAAAAAAAAAAACAAAAAAAAAACAAAACAAAAAAAAAAAAACAAACCACCAACCTCTGCCCTTTAAGCAACAGCCAGTGGTGTTTCACTGTCTATCAATAACAGTATAAAGATTTTACACTCAGCCATTTACAACATGCTTTTACATTTTTCTTAATCATACTCTCATGAAATTACAGTTATTTCTGTAATATTTTTAGTATTACTGGAAAACTGCCAATCTAGCAAGGTTAGTTAGCTCACAGCCACTCTGCCTGCTTCTGTCCATTGCCACTTCTACTTTCAGCAACAGTAGTTTCTCAGTATTATCAGAGTTGTCATTCTGTATTTCACCTCTGAAAATAACTTGTTTAGCATACTGCAAATACAAACATCTTTCTCAAAAAAGAAATATCAGAATGAGCTGACTAGAGAAATCTCTTAAAGTAGCAGTTGCAGAATGTAAAACGAGGTTATGCACTGAGCTAAATAAACCCATGGTGTGATAGGGCTACAAAATATGCACAGTCAACAACCAATCAAAAGACCACAGCAATTCAGTAAGAACAGTCAATCAAAACACCCACTGCAGAAATGATAAACATAGTGTTTTTTTCATGAAGGCATGTCTGAAGTCCAGCAATTCACAAATTTGTACCACCAACCTTTCATTTCCTCAGAATTTGATAAGATACACAGTTTGCATTGCAAATTGAGAAGCCTACGGATTTTAAAATGTTTTTAAAGTCCAGGTATTTGCTGGGTGGTGTTTGCATTTTTTGGGGGAGGGAGTTATATTTTTGAGCAGGTGCACATCAGCTTTAATATCCCCAAATGTTTCCAATCAGAAATTCAACTACACACTGAAATAGCATTTTCAATTTCCTACCCATTTTTTAAAAGTTTCATTTACTGTTCTGAACCGAAAAAAATGAGCACTGAAAACCTGAACAGCAGACTGATTTAAGTTTCCATACAACACTCATGACTGTATTCAAATAGGACTCATTAAAAAGGTCACTCTCCCAAAAGGATCCCTTCTTGATTTCCAAACCAACAACAAAATGTGGAATTATTTTTCTACTATGAACCAATACATCTCATGAGATGTCATTAGCAATCTATTATTCTCTTTTGAATTTAACTCTCATTCATAATTACAGCAAGAATTATATTCATACACATAAAAAAAGAATCCATCAGCTTAAATGAAGGTTTGAATTACTTGTGGGTTTTGCCACCTCAGAGGAACTTCAAAACCTCCAAAGCCTTAATTCAAAAGCTTTTGAAAATTTGCTTTTTATTTTCTAAGTAGGTGAAAGAAAGAAAAAAAAAAAAAAAAAAAGAGAGG
>VYXF01000459.1:320121-337296 GCA_013397295.1 Polioptila caerulea
AGGGGAGGACAAAATTATAAACTATTTTAAATGGTGCGGTTTTCTTGACATTATTATGTATAATATGCAAGAATAGATGGGAAATGCACAGCCATGTGCTTTCCCCTACAACAAAATTCAGTTAAAGCAAGGAAAGATAATAAATTAGACCAGTCCATGTTAAATAATTTGACCGCACTATATGAAAGACCACCTCCAACTCTTCTGTTCTCCTCTTTCAGGGAGACTATTAAGTCACCTTTAGTCCTTTAAATCCTTGCTCCAACATTATCTTCCCCTCTCTCAGGATCCATATAATTCCTATGAAAAATAAACACTTTAAACTGATTTTAAAAGGAACACATAACAACTAGTTATTTCTGCATATCAGATTCAAAACATCTTTTTCTAAACTGCAACATTTTATTAAAGAAACCAAACTCTCAGTTCAGGTAAGAAATTAAAACAGCCTTATTAACTCTAATTAAAATTTTTTTGGCAACAGAGACTCTGATACCACCAAGAACAGCAAAATATCTTGGAATTGCAGCATCTGGAAATTGAAGTCAGGAGACTGAGGTTTATACATGTTCTGTCTTTCTGGAGCTTTAGCCAGTGCTTTTGTCCAGTTCTCTTCTTTAACATTCTCTTCACCTCACTCCATGTGAGGTTCTTCCCTTTGCAGCCCCAGAAGTACGTACAAAATTCACCATAATAACCACAACAATGGTTTTGCACACAGTGTCATCCTTTAAAACAAATCTTTGACCCTTACTCTGATTCCCTTCTCCTCCTTACAGCCCTTGCAATCTCGTCTTAAAAAGGGGGGCGTGACTGTTGCTCACCAGAGACCAGCACCATCTTCTCTCTCTAGAAGAGTCAGCTGAGGGAACAATACACCCTGTCTGCAAGAGCCCTTGGGAATAGGGAAGGATCCCTGAGGGGCTGAGGGATTTAGTGGTGCTATGGTAGGTCTCCAGAAACTCAGAAAGCAAGAAAAAGAAACACTGGAGAAATTGGGTGGTAAGACCTTTTCTGCATGTTTTCTACAATAGCATTCAGCAAATAGGGTTTGTTTAAGATCACAGAGAAGGTAAGAGACAGATGTAAGCCCATTCTCACAGTAGCCTACTGATCTAATTGTTGCAGTAGACCCTGCACTAGGGGTAGAAATGAGCTGAGACACAGACATTTAACAACATGAAAGGGTCTCCATTTATTCTTCCTTACAGCTTAGCCATCCTGACTCTGCTTACAGCAAGCTCCTACTGTAGGGTCCAGCAGCAGACTCTGACTCTGGTTATCTCCTGCCGTGCTATGTCTGCAAATATCAGTTTGCAGTCTCTGAATGCAGGCCTTAGCTACCTCAACTCTGACTGCAGGCTCCAGCAGCAGGCTCTAACTCCATCAGACCTCTTTTCCTTTCTTCGTTCTTCTCTCTGCTCCCTGGATCTCTCCTTAACCCTCAGGGCTCCTCTACCTCCTCAAAGCTCTGTTCCTCAGGGTCCTCTTCCTCAAAGGCTCCTCTGTCCTGTTATCACACCTATCTTTATTAGTCACAGCTGTGACCCATCAAAAGCAAGGCTGTTCCTCTTCTTTAGTAACCAGTAGGATTGTGACTTATCAGGGGCAAAGTTGCCTGTAATCCCCTTTTTCACACCACACTAATTAATTTTATTAACAGTTTATTTCTTAATGGTATTGTTTCATTCCTGTCCCTTGATTTTACTTATACTACTCCTCTATTCATCCCTAGAACAGCCCAGGTAAAACAACACTCTGTAGAAAGCAGAAGGAAAGCCCTCTAAGTTTTTCTTTTGAAACATTGTACTGGGCTATATCTTCAAACCAATTCTCCAAAGTGTGGAAGAGCACTGCCATTAAACAAATAACTGGAACAGAGAACCAAATGAAAGCTAGTTCTGCATTTAAGTTTTCATAATGAACTACCAGATTACTTGGATCTATAATTGTATGAACAGAAGCTACAAGGCAATATATTTGAAGGTCTAACTAGAACCATCAGAAAGAAGAGTAAGTTGGAGAATTAAACTAAATAATGGAAAGAGGAAAGAGGATAGTCCACACCATCTATGCTATTTATGACCTATATACTTCAAAATGAAAAGTCTCCATGACTCCATGAATCTCCATGAGATTCAATTCCTCAACAATATAGGCCAATTTGATTAATATATTTACCATTAATTGATGACATTTAATTACATTATTATATATTTACATTAATTATATAGTTACAACAGTAGTAAACCAATTTAAATAGTGTACTCAACATACAAAACTTACACGGAAGCAAAATCAGCTAAGGCATGCAAACCAGTTGTGCTACAAATTCAAAAAGGAGAATTTCCCCAAGTGGAACAGTCTAAGAACTTCCAGACCTTACATGACTTTGACAAATATATGAAATCACAAGACTATGCTCTGGATTACTTAAAAAGCACAGTATTAACAAAATAAATAGATGGCAAAAAAGGGGAAAAAACCCTCAAGTGCACAAGACCACAATAAAAACTGACAGATTCAATACAGGAAATTAATGAGGTGCCTTTGCTTTTATTACTCATACTTACACTGCTATTCTTAGCCTCTACTTATATATCCTCATTTTTTTTTTACTTCTTTAAGCTAGTCAAAATAGCAAGGATAATCAAATTAATTATTAATCAAACTGTGATATCAGATTCATTAATAAAATGTTTTATCTAACATAATGAAACTATATCATTCTTACCTCTGTTACTTTGGGCTGAAGTCTTAAAACTTCAGGACTCATGCGTGGTATATCTATATGGATCTAATTAGACAAAGAAGAATACTGTAAAAGGAACCAACAGCACACTTTCTAAGGAACATAACACTTAAAATAATTCTATTGGTTTACACTATTAGTTGTAATCCCATCATTACTTAAATCATTACTTCTGGGATAACATGGATTTTTACTGTATTTTAAAACATACAGCCAAATCTTTAAGTTAATATTTCAATGGAGCAAAATTTTTAAACACATATATTTGTATTCACATTCTAGCATCCTTACATCACATTTTAATTACTTGCAAATTATAATCATATTGACAATACTCATTACCTCAGGGTAATTATGAGTAAGTACATACTACTACTTCTTCTATAAAGTCATATTCAACTGCCACGATCATAGAATCATTTAGGTTGGAAAAGACCCGTAAGATCAAGTCCAAATATCCAACGGTAAAAGCAGAGTTTAGCAACTATAATTTTAAAAGTATTTGACAAGCAAGAAGAGAGCACAAAAAAAATACCAGAATCTCTAAAATTTTTATTCCAAACTTCACAAAGGAGTTCTATGCAACAGAGTGCTGAAGTGATGAATTTGGGTTCCATTCACAAGCCTTATGTTAGTGATGCTATATGTTTCTTGCTACTAAAGATTAGTCTTGAAACTGAAAGTTTTCCCTTCTTCTGTCCAAAGGAAGCCTAAAGTATCACTGCTTAGTGTTACAAACTACTCATTTCAATACAAAACTTGAAGAAAAGTTATCTGCTTATCTGGGTGAGCATGAAAGTTTGACACCCCTATGTTTATTGCACATCATATATAGTTCAACTTCTTAAGCAGAAATTCAGAGCCAATAAGAAAGTCACTGCTGTATTTTCCCTGTCCATCTTCATTTGAAAGAGAGTCTGAGCAGGAGATGAAAGATTGGAAAACACAGCTATTTTTAAACAGAAAACAATGGCAACACTAATGCTGACATTAAAGGAAATCCACTATTTCAACTTTGAGATCAAAACTACATCATATTTTTGCTTCTAAAATTTAGGAAAATTATTAGAGGGTTGTCTATCTGGTAAGATCAAAGAAACAGAGAAAAACAGTAGCCAAGTTCAAAAGTAATCTCTAAGTTCTTTAGTGTTCTGCTGATAAAAGTCAATTCATTAGATGTTCTACCTGTCTGTAGGTATCTTGGTGGTTTTCATCATTTCTGGAATCATAGTATTGTTCAACAAATGCAAAATACTCTTTGCGTTTTCTTTGTAAAGTGCTTTCTCTTCGGTCCACATTTGCAGGAAGGTAGCCCTGAAAAAACAGTGAAATGAGAAGGATATTACTCTTTGCCTTACAAGAAGCACTGTTGGCATTTGATTACATGTGACAGGAGAGCTAATAAACTGATGTAGTGCCATGTACTCCCACACAAATCTAAATAATCTTTTATTAAACTATTTTTCTAATCACTCCAACTGGTACAATAGTTCAGATACAAATACCTTATAAAAGATGCTGCCTTTTTTTTTTCCCCTACAAAATGCAATTTCTCATTAAAAATACTAAGATGGTGTTGACTTTTGAGGAGAAAAGCTTAAATAAATAAGTCCAGGTAAATTTAATACCATGTGAGTTCCTTAATTTCCATGTGGCCAGTATTGGAGCAACTTTATTAATTTTTTCAACAATATGAATTAACTCAGTTGCCCTCAAGTAGGAATTATATACATTAGCAAGGGAGGCTTGGATTCAGTATTAGGAAAAACCTTTTCATGGAAAGGATTATCAAGCATTGGAACAGGCTGCCCGAGGAAGTGCCCGAGTCACCATCCCTGGAGGTATTTAAGAGACTTGTAGATGTTGCCCTTAGGGACACGGTTTAGTGGTGGACTTGGCAGTGCTGGGTTTACGGATGGACTACACAAACTTAAATATCCTTTCCAACCTATACAATTCTATGATTCTATATTAAAATCACTGAAAATGTTATTCTTGTACACTTCAATTACTTAGTTTATAATGACAACAGAATAAATGCAAGCCATATTACATTCCAGATACCTTAAGAGGTACTTTCTTTGGTAAAATGAATTCCTTTAAGATATACAGACTTGTGTCTGAGTCCAAGTACTTTAAATTCCATCAGTTTCACTTTTGCCTAAATACTTCGTCTGACATTTAATATCTTGTTCCAGTGTTTTGTGTTAAATATTGAATTCTTCCACCCATTTATTCTCAACAGTTGTGGGTTTTTCCCTGTAGGATATCTTAGTTGGTTGCATTAGAAGATAATTCATTTTTGAGATCAAATGTGATTGTTTGAAGGAACCAATACTTTCTCAGAAAGTCTTTTTGCCACTATTTAGTTTCAAAGACTGAACTAATCTTTCAATTGGACATGTCATGTTTCCTGTTCACTTTACAAATTAGGTTTTATTTTTAAAAATTGGGAAGGCTTGCAGCGTATCAGCAGCAAATAAATAGGTGGAGAGTTTAATCCATTTATTCATTAATTTCCTCCAAAGGCTTTTGCAAACCTATCTTTAGTTTTGTTATTCAAAAGAGAATTCTTGTTGTTTAGCTACAATATACTTAACATTTTTGCTATATTTTAAAAATAAATAATGTCCTTTTTTATATATATTGTTACCAGTAGACATGCAAAACATCAAAAGAGTATTATATTGAAAAACTGTCTTCATCAAACACTTGTTAACATATTAACTTGCTGACTATATAGCAAATATCTCAACTGACCAGTTTCTTAAATCATATTTTTAAAATACAATGTCTGCCAATTTTATAAACAAGACAATCATCATCTGCCTCAGATACCACCAAGAGTACTCTATTCTCTGAAAAAAATTAAGTTTGGGATTTTAAATAAGACTTTTGAATAATTTTGAAAGAAACATATACTAAAACCATAACTATACTTTGGTTTCTTCAGTTCTTCAGTTTTCTGGTTGTTTTTTATTATTGTAACTCATCTTTAATCAAAATATCACTTGATTTTTAGGAACACTTATTTCTCCAGGAGCTCCTGGTACACTGTAGAGAATCATAAAATGGTTTGTGTTGGAAAGGACCTTAAAAATCATCTAGTTCCAACCCTCCTTCCACTAGATCAGGTTGCTCAGAGTTCCATCCAACCTGGCTTTAAACATCTCCATGGATTACCATTATTACTGCCCCTTACCTGGGACATTAACAGTAGGTCACTATTAGATTACCATCAGAAAAAAGAATGGTGGAGCTTATGACCACAAAAACTGAAAGCACTTTTCTTTCCCACTTGGGAAAGAAGATGGAAGAAAATGCTGCCTTACATATAGAAAAGCAATAATTACTAAATGACTCATCTTTGGGTTTCCAAAACATACTAAATGAGGACTTCATAATTGATAAGAAATCACAGCAGGACTTACTAAAGAAAAGCTAAGAATTTTCAAAATACTGCCATTTGGAGGTAGAAAAAACAAACAAAAAGCTGGAGTCTCATGGATCTCCTATTTGAAAAAAAATCCTCTTAATTGCTAAAGCATAAAAAAAAGTAATCTGAGAGCAGGTTTTTGCAGAGGTATGGCAAGATGACGTTGCAAATTGAACTGAAATAGATCCCAAACTGGAGTTGTGAAAGCAACAGAACAAGAGAACCCTACACCTAGGCATTTTTCTAGACCAGGAATACTACATTAAAATCAACTTATGGAATTAAGTTAAAGCTCCTGGAAAGCCTATACGCTTACTAGAAAGCAAGAGGAGTCAGCTCATTTTATATTTTTAGAGTTTGCATAATTCCAACCCTCTAAACCTCAGTGTCAGTCTTCTGATTCAGAGCTTAAAAAATGCTTATGCTTTAGCTTACTATGTTTCAAAGTCAACTTTGAGTTAGCCATAACTTTTCCTACTCTTAGTATTTTAAAACAGACATCCTAAACTTCAAAAGAAAAAATGCCTTTTTTACTACCAAAAATCACATATAACTTTGGAAATAGAACTAAAATAAATTCTAAGCTCCATGTTTAATTTCAATTACAGCAGGATATTTGAATATCCACCATTAAGCCGCATCTGCATTTAGCATTAGAAGGAACTAAGCTGCAAATTTAGTAGAACTCATCAGCAAGAGAGACTCTTTCAGTCACTAGAAATCAGTGTCAATCTGAAGTAAATACTTTGCATTCCCTACAGAATTATTCTATAAAAAGCAAAGCTATTTAAGTCTACTCTCTGAAAAACTTGATAGTGCTAAACTAGTGTGTGTGTATAATTCAGAATTTTAAACAGTTCTTAAATGCATGAAGATTTGCTGAGAAAGTGTCTTTCACAGCCTCAGGAGAGTAGACATCACGAGAGTTCTGCTTCTTTTTAATACAAACATCTTCATAAACTTTCTCCCAACCAAGGCAGACAAACAACAGCTAAAATGCTTAACTGTTTGTCATCATAAGCATTACAGCTGAACAGATTGACATGAAAAATATCTCTATGAAGAATAAACTGCATTTTTGCAGAAGAATCTTTTTAAACATAATACAAACACCAAGATGAAAAAAATCCTGTTCTCTAACACCAAATCCAGCGAATCACATATTCCCACAAGCTGCTCTCTGATGCCCAACTGAGACACCTCCATGGTATTTCACCAACCTACTCTCAAGCTACAGTCATTGCAAAATCATTTGGCCATAGGAAAAAGATCAGAGTGCTCAGCCAGACAAAAACTCGCACCACAAAATAGTGATTAGCTTTTGAATGAGGCTGTCTCTCTGAACTGTCTCACAGGCCTGACATCAGGAGGGCCAATGCACAATCAACACAGTGGTTCAGAGTTGTTCATCTTAAAGCCCTATAGAATCAGCCAAAAAAACCTATAGATGCTATCACTGCTTTTCCTCACTACAGTGTTAATCCTTTCTTGCAGTAACTTTAATGTGTAGTCAGAATGAAGCCTTTCTTAGGATGCTGATAGTCTTTGCTTCCGCTACTGTGTGTCTATTTTCAAGAAAACTCTTAAGAATATACTTGTCTTTGAAATCTCCACAATTCCATCAAAACTGGTTAAAAGAAGTCACTATTATCACAAGCCCTTCTTTCATAGAAAGCCAGGCTGAAAAAGAAAGATACACAGCTGGCATGATTTACTACTTCTTCTCATGCACCTCCATTCAATTTGATAGCTTAATCTTGAAATTTAGTAAAAGAACATAACTTCCATTACAATTCAGCACAAGACCCATTTTCAACCATCAGTGATGGATTACAATTCATGCAAAATCATTTGCAATGCTTGAAAAAGCTGTTAGTACTAAATTCAGAGGAAGAATAAAAAAACAAAATATAACTTACTGAAAGAAGCTTCCATGCAATTGGACGAACCCGTTTGGGAATGCCAGACCAACTCAATTTTCGTAATGCATCTATTAAAACACAATGGTTTCATGAGAAGCAAGGAAACTACTACCAATTTACATACACAGATATATTCAAATTAGCACAAAGGTGTTTACAACAATGGTCTTCTTAGAAAATGCAGTGAATAGAGAAATATAGGGCAATCCTAATTAATTAATAAAATACTGGATAATTGCTACCCATAGGGACACCTACGGTAATAGGTACTGAGTGTGAAAGGGTAACTCTCTGGAGTATTTCTCACCATTACTTTTTGGTTTACATGCCTTATATTGCCCCAGTTGGCAACTCATTACCTAAATGCATTGTTCTTTCAAGTATTCTTGAGATACATATTAAAGGAATACAGTGTATCAAAGCAAGTAAAGCAGCTGTACTGTAATTACAGTCTACACAAAATTAGGAGCAGCAGCATATGCTTTCAAAAAACATTAAGAAGTTCACAGTACTTTTGCACACTAAATATGCATGGATGGAGGAAGCACAAGAGCATGCTTATACACAAGCTCAATAAATTTCACAGTTCACAATAAATTTCTCTCTTATCCTTCATCTCAAGGAGTTGAGAGGCATTGGAAGAATAAAAGATGAGCAAAGGATCAGTAACATTAGAAAAATATGACACTACTAGAGTTCAGTGTGAACCAAAGTCTCAAAGAAACAGTGAAAGCAGAACTGGTACAGACTATAAACACAGATTAAGAGATAAAATCAAAAAGTCACAGGCTGGCATAACAAATACACTTTTATGAGTATGCTGTTACTGCAAACACAAGGATTCAATGGGAAAAAGATGCAATAAGCAACTGAAACAATTTTAATTTATTTTCATACTCCAGCTGTGATCATCACGCACAAGCTACCCAACATGAACCCCAGACAGCACCTGGTCACATCACTTAACCTCATTTCCCATTTTATGATCTTCTTTTTCCAGCACACTTCTACTTCCTTTTCTCTGCCCATTTAGCAAACCACTCCAATTATTTCTTCCTTTCTTATGGTCCCAGCTTTGTTAGTGCTATACCCAAATTTGGTATTTCTGAAACCATTATCAGGCACCAATGGTCTTGTAACATTGCACTTCCCTAAGTGATCCCAGTGCTTCCCTCCATGCAATGGCACTGTTTGGGGACCTCTCACACAGTTCCTCCTTTACTACTTGTGAAATCCAGGCATATCACAGGATGCTATCTACAACTTGTGTCAGCTTCTCACACAGTAGTTCGCTACATACAGCAATTTCTCACATCACCTCCAGGAGCTCTCCACACCCCAGGGAGTTTGGTCAGCCTCCAAGCAGCTTCAGTATCGGCTTGCAGCCCCTACCACTTCTGCAACAAGCTTCAATTCCACCCATGATTTGATGCCAAGTAAATCCCCACAATACCAAGCACTACAGCACAAGTAACAGTACCACTGGTTATACTCTTCTAGAAGCCAGAAAGGCAGGAAATGGTCAGAAGGTAGAAAGACAAAGTAAACATATGATATGAGCAAGAGAAGAAAAACAGTATTTTGTACAGTTTATGAACAAAAACAACAAAAAAGAGATACTATCTGCCACCCCAAAGCCTGACAGCTAGCTCCAGTTGGTTTCACACCAATGAAAACCCCAAGTCTTCAAAAGCAAAATCTCCAACTGTACATCTTCCTGCTCTACTCCTTCTTGTGCAGTAGTTATGAACAAATATGTTTTAATGGATCTAATCTATTTGTGCTCAGCCTGAATGGAAACTGATCTTGTGCATTAGTTTATTGCTTCCTTACACAATCATTTTGCTCAAGTTTCAAGTTTTGGCTACCTTTACACACAACCGTACCACTTACAAACTACATCATTAGTTCATGAAGAAAATAGAAAATAAATTGTAACTCAGCAGCTACTTTTATGATTTTCTACTAACACAATTGTCCATTCTCAACACTATACCCACCAAACCCACTCTAATCTTTCATCTTTCCATTTTTTTTTCTCCATCCTTAATTTGACTCAATAGGAATCCATGCCCAAACATGGGTACCAACCTCTAACAACAGCCCATGTAAAGAAAACAAAAAAAAAGTATAAAAAAGGAAAATATGCAGATCTACTGTCACAATCAGAAATATGAAGCATGTGATTAAATGAGTGACAGATCATCTCAAATCAGCCAGTACAAAAAATCCACTTACTTTTAAGTAACTCATTTAAGGCCAAAGATAGGAAATACACAAGCAAACTTGAATACAGTTTATTTTCCCTCTCTTCCCTCCTGATGCTATTCTGCAATGAACATATATTTCCTTTAATTAGGGATATGCTTGGGCTATCATGTAATTCCAAACAATAACACACGTTTTATGGGAGTTGGTTCAAAAGGACTGCTCTTTCTGAAAGGAAATCTCAGCACTGGACATGGAAGTAAAAACCAAGGACAACTGATTTTTTTTTTTATTTTTTTTATTACAACATAATGCTTATTTGAAACAGATTCTCTATTTATCCATCATGTAGGATTTGGGAGTGAATACGTCCCTGCATTCTTCCATGCTGAACGCAAATAATTATTTACATTGCTTTGCCACTGCCTTATCCTCTCTGGGAGCTCTTTTTACACCTAGGTTGTCTGCTGGGCCTACAAAATCTTTGGTGATGTTCCTTCTCCCAATATATCTGAGAAAAACCATTTAAAGCTAGTTTTTATATGTTTCTAAGTTGTTTCTCAAACTCTCTTTTACAAATGTTTCCATTCATTTGGCCTGACAGGATTCATATTCTGCTCTGTTCTCCTTTACACAGAACTTTACCTTTTGGATTGTATTTAATAGCCTTCTATTGTATTTAATAACCTCCTCCACTCCGTTGTCATGCCATCCTTCTGAACTTTCTCCAGGCTTTTGTTTCTGGTTTTGCTTTCATAAGTGGCATAGTAATTGCTTTCAGGACAGAGAACTGTTAGACAGAAGATTGTATGTGTGAAAGTTAAGTCAATTCCATCACAAACCATTAGCCCTGGGTATGTGATAATTCTATTTCTTCACACTGACTGTGGTCCTATATCACAGTCTTCCAAAATTCCAGGATCTGAGACTAATCCAAAAAATCATATAAAATTCTGGCACTAACTTTTCACTACAGTGAGCTCCACTACTATTTTGCCAGTGACAAAGAGCACACAGTAAAACTCAAAGGGGCTATATAAGAATTCTTATCAGGTGTAGTAGCAAATCCTAAAAGCACACAGTCTTCTGACCCTTGCATGACACTGTTGCGGAAGCATCAATTCACATTATGCCTTCCTCTGATGGTTCACCACCAAAACAAGAGGAAAGAAAACAGAGGACCTTGCCCTTTCCAACAACAATTACAACAGCAGGACAAAAGTTGCTCCTGGAAGACATAGTCTAACATTACTATCTATAACATAAAATAAAAATGCTTCTGGTGATGAGAAAAAAAAAAATTGAAGCATATACACAAGAGAACCATTTTAGAAATACATAAAAGACTGTCAGTGAAGCTAAATTCTAATACTGCTGTTAAAATACTTTAACTACATGTGCATTTTATTAGACATACATAACTAAATTTTACAGTAAGTGCCTCTATTACAAATGACTCAACAGATTCCTAAAAATCAAATAACAACACATGACTGAAATACTTGCATTCCAGTTCTCGGGTTATCTTGAGACACTGGAGACTTAAATTAAAAAAAAAAAAAAAAAAAAAAAAAAAAAAAAAAAAAAAACTGGAGACTACAGGCACTTTTGTGCCTGGGAAGATCATGGAACAGAAGGTCTTCCTAGAAGCTCTGTGAAGGCACATGCAGGACAGTGATGTGACTTGAGACAGCCAGCATAGCTGACCAGAGCAAATCCTGCCTGAGCAGCATTTTGGCCTTCTGCAGTGGAGTGACTAATCAGTGGATAAGGAAAGGCTTTACAGGTGTCATCTATTTAGACATCTGTAAAGCCTTTGACATGGTCCCCCACAAAATCCTTCTCTATACTGGAGAGAGAAGTGGATTTGACAGGTGGACTCGTTGGTGAGTGAAGAGTTGGTTGAATGATGGCATCTGGGGAGTAATGGCTCCATGTCGAGAGGGAGATCAGTGATGAGCGGTGTCCCCCAGGAGTTCACACTGAGCCCAGTGTTATTCCATGTTGGCGACAAACCGCGGGATCAAGTGAACCCTCAGCAAGTTTGCAGGTGACACTGAGCTGAGTGGTGCAGTTGACACACCTGAGAGCTCGGATACCATCCAGAGGGACTTGGACAAGTTGGAGAAGTGGGACTGTAGGAATCTCATCAGGTTTAACAAAAGCAAGTAAAAAGCCCTGCACCTGGGCTGGGGCAACCCAGGGGATGGAGGGATTAGGGCAATAAACATAGGAGAAGGACTGGCGGGTAGTGGTGGACAAGAGGCTGGACAGGTAAAAAAGCCAAAAAGCCCATGTCCCAGGCTGCACCAAAAGCAGCATGGCCAGCAGGTCAAGGGAGGTAATTCTCCCCCTCTACCACACCAGGTGGGCATGGAGTACTGCACCCAGCTCTACAGTCCTCAGTAAAAGAAAGACATGGACCTTTTGGANCCCACTCACTCACACTCAGTGAGACCTCCAGGTGGGCATGGAGTACTGCACCCAGCTCTAGAGTCCTCAGTAAAAGAAAGACATGGACCTTTTGGAGTGAGTCCAGCGCACCACAACGATGCTTAAGGAGCTGCAATGCCAAACAGATTTTTGGGTTTTATACATTTTTCTTATATTTGTAGCTCTGTAGACTACTGTTATATAGTTACATAGCTCCTTAACTAACTATAGTACTTTTCCTACCCCATTACCTAAATTTTAGAACAATAAGCTAACCTTCCTGGAATCTTATTTAGTCTTACTTCTATAGTGTGAACCAAGGACATCTTTAATTTTTCTATATATTGTAGACATAATACATGTGGGGTTAGAAGCTAGGGGCAGCTTCATTGGGGGGCAGAACCAAAAGGAGGAATTACTTCATTAACTGTTCCTCCAATTGGGTGATTTTTGTTAAGTATGCTAGTTTGTTAAACTAATACAATTGTCAGGGTCCTGTATTACGTATGCTTCTTGCCATATTTGCAGCATGAAAGATCTTCATTAAAGGAAACCACTTTTTATTGTCTTAATATTGTTTGGCTTGTGGCATCAACTGGACCACCTTTCCTATGAAGACAGGCTGTGAGAGTAGGGGTTGTTCAGCCTAGGAAAGAAGGCTCTCTTCTAGAAGCCTGGGAAAGCAAAGTGCAGATGTTGTGGCCTTTCAATACTTACAGGGAGCTTATAAGAAAGATGGGGAGAGATTTTTTGTCAGAGTCTGTTTTGATATGACAAGGGGTAATGGTTTTAATCTGAAAGAGCATGGCTTCAGACTAGATATAAGGAAGAAATTTTCTAGAGTGAAAATGGTAAACACTAGAACAGGTTGCCCAGAGAAGTTGTGAAAGTCTGGAAACATTCTGGGTGAGGGTCTCAGACCAACGTGAACTAGTTGAATATGTCCCTGCTAATTGCAGGGGTGTTGAACTAGATGGCTTATAAACCCAAACTATTCTTTGAATTTAGTCTTTTAATTAATTATTAAACTATTTGTCATTGGCTGAAATGTTACATTCTCGCTAGTCAAAGCATAAATTCAATGAATTGTCATTAGAGCAACTCCTCCCCCTGGAAGATTTGCCAAAGAATCCTAGTTCTGAGTTGCTGAGCATGTTCCCAAGCACAAACTTTCAACAAAAGAGTTTTAACAGCACCTACACAACAGACACATTTTTCAATCAAGATACTACTGCAAAAATATTCTTGCTTTAATACAATCAATGTTTTTCTAAACCTCCAGAACAATTATTTTGAAAATGAGCATTTGTAAACATCCTAATTACAGATATGATCACTTGTTAAAAGTGTGAGTAAAGAACCAGCTGAAATTAGGCAGATCCAAACACAGAATCTTGTAAAACCCCATCTGCAAACCCTGCCCCAAACTTAAAGGATACTTTCTGAAGAAACAGTTTAAACCCCAATTATTACTCTGTTTTTCAGCTGCCTCATTATTTGACATAATTCTGCAATCAATGAGTATGAAAGAATTTATACATTCCCATAGATTTTAGATTAAAATTATCTCAATATGCTCATACTAGCCAACTATCACTTCTGCTTAGGAGACAGCAGTTACTTTTCACAGAAACATTGTTGCTTTAGGATGTCTTATTATGAAGGTATAATGTGGTATGAAAATGCTTCAAATTAATATGATTAATTTAATTTTGGAAAAAATTTGTTTTATCTGGCTTACTACAATCCATTTACAGACACATTTCCTCTCTCTGAGGAAGAAAAGGTTTAAAGCAATTGTTCTAACAGAAATCTTAGGAGTATCCTTTTACTGCACTTAGATTTAAAGAATTCTCATATTCCATAAATATTTCATGGGGAATTTTACAAAGAAAATATGCCATTAGTTTACCAGCCTTCAACTGTACAAGCAATTACTGGAGTTATTACCCATTACACCTAAAACACATGAGGGCAAACAACCAAGTCTATGGTATTTTTCTTGGAACTACTCTTGGAGCTAATCATTTTATCCATTACGAATATATATATAAAAAAAGAAATATTAAAAGAGTTCAATATTTCTCTGTATGTATTATTCTTTTTTGATACAGCTGTTATTTTATTGAGATTACTCTAAATGGCTACATGAAGTGATGGCCTGCATAAACAACTCCATGATAGATATGATAAACTAGATTTACATGTTTTATGTCCCTATAACATAAATTCCTTGGATATTTTAACTATACAAAGCTGGAAAATTCTTGCAAAAGCATAGATACACAGAACTGCAGCTCCCCCAACAGTATGTTATAATACAGGCAGTACATATAGAAAATAGCTTTAATAGAGGGCTTGTTATTACTATGGCAACCACAGCAACTGGTTTTCAAAATGAATAATAGCTGTTAGGGACTTCATTAATTTTTTTTTTTTTAATCAAACACTGCCCTTAATCTTCTCAGTGGAACAAAGAGTTATTCTGAATGCTGCAGAAACAGGAAATAAGGTCCAATCCACCTTTGTAAATACAGGGTAAGATCCTTTTCAGAGCCTATGCTAGAAAAGAGTAGCAAAGTACATCTTGTCTGCTACTTCACATAAAAAGTCAGAAGCACAAGCAGATGAGGCTGGTGTTACAAGGTACAAGAAAGCAAGTGATTAGAAAAACTAAGGCAAAAATATTATAGAAACTGCTAAGATCCGTAATACATGAAGTCAGTGATGGAAATGATAAGTAATAGAGAACAACTGTGGCAGCAGCAGATGTTTTTCATAGTTCTCCCAAAACATTCCATTTCTGTACATCATCAACTGTTTTTATTTTTACATTAAAGCCATTGAAACAGTTTCTAACTTTTCACGTACAACTAAGGGAAAAACTTTTAAATTCTATTCTGAAGGTTTAAAAAAAAAAAAAAAAAAGAAGCAGCTCTTACTGTTTTAAATATGAGTCTTTACTCCAGTGTTTGCACTGGAAATATTATTTTAGTTTAGCTTTACATTAAGTTCTATTATATCGAATTCCCGTATAAGGCTAGCCCTTAACCTTTAATCTACGTAAGTTTTTCTCAGTTGACTGCAAACATACATCACATCCAGAGCAGCTGTCCATTGTGCCTAAAACACGTGAGAGCACACCTAACCAGTAATCTGCATCAGGGAGGCAGCATAGCACAGACATACACAGTGAAACTTGACTCCACTGTGTTCATCTTCCCAGCCAAGTTTTATGTACATCTTTCAGTTTTGGGCATGCTGCTAATGAAGTAACAATAACTTATGTTCTTACTTTATTAATAGTGAAAAAGGTGCTGGCAAGAAAACCTAAAAGATCAATTATACTTCCTTGAGCCTTCATAAACTGACTTACAAGCTGCATGTGCACTCATTACAACATGTACATTGCTAACCTTCATGTTCACAAGCTTCAGGAGACAGAGCATGTTCAGAGTTCTCAGCAGTCTTGGTGACATTCCTGGTAAGTCCCTCCCCTGCCATAAAGTCTGCAACTCGCCATGGGAAGAGGCAAAGCTGCTGTCTCAGTCTATGACTCCAAGAGAGAACACTGAAACTCTCACCCATCTATTTTACTGGATAATACAGATTTCACAAGTGTAAGTTCAGCTTTCATGATGCTATCAGATAAGGAAGGGAGACAGCACACCAAAACCATAGAAATACACAGCCATACAAACACAAAAACTACAAGAACACTTCATCATATATTACCTTTCTTTCTCCCACTAAAATAAAAATATCCCTCTTCACTGTATTGTTCACCACATGGCTAAGCTTCAGACTGGTTTTGAACACCTGATCACAAATCAAAAATTCAAACCTAAAAATTCTTCTATAACTTTAAAAGACACAAAAAAAACCTTTATCAATCTTGCAATTTGGAGTAGAGTGCTAACTCTCTTTTTTTTTTTTTTATTGATGATCAGTTAGTCGCAACTACCAAGGCAATTTTGTGTGCACACAGGAATTTCAATGATAATTTAGTGATTTTTTTTTTTTTACAGTAATCTCTTCACATCAGCTGAACTTAGGGGTCCCATTGTAATGTTCTACATCCAAATTCACTTGGAAAAAGACATAGTACAGAACTCCACTCTTCATTAATGGAGCCATGAGTACAACATGGGAGTTTTAAGGACTGTGCTAAGATCACACCTCTTTTTGAGCAGATCAGTGATTTTAATCTGAAATGTTCTCTGTGGACATCCACACAAAAAGAAACAGCTTACTCTCTAAGCTATTTTGATACTAATAAAAATCACACAGAACTTCAATTTATAGGCAAGAAGTCCAGAACCTCAGAATTAAGCTCATCTGTGTAGTTCACAATGCCTCATATCCATTTATATATTTGAGTCATACTTAAATGCCAAAACTCTTGAGCAAAAAAAAAAAAAAAA